>BQNB010105475.1:0-23594 GCA_026074375.1 Tanacetum coccineum
GACATTGAAGACAGTCATGGACCTAGTGACGCTTTGTACAACCCTCCCTAGCCACTCAAGGTCTCTCAATAGACTCTTGTTTCATTTCTCACGGAGATTACACGCATTTCTGTCGACCTTCTCACTCCGAGTTGGTTGATATTGAAAAGGTGGCAGTCTGCTCCAGCCTCCAAACACTAAAAACAAAGTGCACTATTGAGTCTAGAGCCAAAAGAGATAATCTATATATCTCATTAGGACACTTGTCAAATCATGCTTGCTAAGTCACATAATGTGAATAACAAGTTAACATATTAAGAGTCCTATGCATTATCCTTGTGATTTTTCTAGAACATCCGAGTGATTTCAATCACTATGAAGATGGAAATCCTGCTTGAGCCAACATAAAACAAGCTCATGGTAGGTGACTTGTGCGATTCTATATGAATCAAAATTGTGACAACTGGAAAGAAACAATGGTGCGATTCTATAAGAATCAAACTTGTTCCAGGTTATGAATTGACGATTGCTGATAAATTTTTGAAATGATTAACACTCTCGATGTGTCACAAAAACACTTTAGCAAGTGACACGTCGATTGATTTTCAAATCAATTTTTTATTTCAATCGGTGAGATAGTAACTCGCTGGTTCACTCTTATCGTGTTGTCTGCTTTGAGACGTTCCGATAATGAGAACATGCTGAGTTTGATGAATCTGATACATATGTGTTGGAAAGATTCGATACTCCAGCTGGAAATCCTGTCAAGAAGATTCTTCTTAAATTGAATCTATCTGATCACAGGTCGATCCTCACAGATTCGAAGGTTACTCCAACCAAACACGGGCGAATGACAAAGCCATATTCGTCCCCTTGCTTTATTGCTAACTATTTTATTTCAGGAATATTTAAAGATGGTGATGGAGGTACCTGATTCCAACTGACTCACAAGATTCATAACCACATGCTCATACCCAACCAACAAATATAAAGACATCATGAAAGCTCAAGTACATGTTTCAAGACTTCCGCTACTCTGATACCATACGTTCTTCTTGAAGAGACAAAGTGTTAAAGTTAAAGAAATTCAAGAAAGATGCATTATTAAAGCTTTTCAAGATTATCAAATCAAGAAAGGTATGAGCCTGTCGGTCCAGAAGTCACAAGTTCACGAGATAGCCAAGTTTACAAGATGGCAAGAGATTATACATGGATGATGATTTCAAGAAGCTCAAAGATCACATTCATGTCATGACAAAGGAACAAGCTCACATCAAAAGTCAATGATCACTACATCAAATCATAAGTAAATGATTGAAGATTAAAGACTACGAGCTCAAGACCGAAGTGAAAGCATAGTATGCTAAGTTTGAATTTTTGTAAATTGGAGTAACCTCCCTTAGGGGGAGATTGTTAGAAATACGGAAAAGTATCGGTCACTTCCAATATATGTAGTCATAGCTCGTAGTAAGTAGTAATGTTATGTTAGAAAGTTAACCAGGCCAAAGTTACAATGTAAGCCCATAACACAAGCCTATGGCCGCTTATGCTAGGGATATATAAACCCTCTCCACACATGGGGAGGGTGTTGGTTGTTCATTTTATCACATTTTCACTTAAGCTAATACTATCATTTTTCTTTCTCTCTCTAAGTGTTCATCCAACCACCTCTATTTCTCTCTATAACTCAAAGTGAATCATTCCATACATGTGTTAAGATGATTCTACAAGCACAACTTAAGACATTGTTCTTGAAAGACCGGAACACACAAGTAGTCTTTCCACAAATCCATCACACGCGCGACACCTCCACGCCAGCGTTGCCTTCACCCTTGGTTACCTGGGATAAAACATGTTTAAAACATAAACAATAATGTTGAGTGAAATTCATAGAGTTTAAAATAATTAATAAGCAATAATCTTTGAACACATAATTAGTTATCGGTAAAACAAAGCAACGAATGCAATGTATAGCAACTTCTTTTCTTTTACGCAATAAGCTCATGACACTGAACGTTAACAATACATATGGGATTTCATATGTTAGTGTGCCCCAAAACAAGGTATTATTGTCATATACCTACTACTTTCTAAATACAAAATGTCCGTTACAGGGTGCTCAACTTTGGATTCAGACTCCGGACAGGGTTGTCAAACCCAATAGATCTATTTAATGCATTAGCGTTCACCTTGCAAGGCAATTAACGGTTCATGAAATAAAGGACTTTGACAATAGCTACTTATGCGGAAACAATCTCGTAATCGGGTCTAGCATATCATAAAATCATATGTGTTCGATTTTATAAAAGAAAGATGCATCCCCCTCGCGGGTTTTAAAACAATTAAAAGATTTAAATGCGAGGCTATGAACTCACCTTAAGAAAAAGATCCAAATCAATCAAGCGCAAGTAACTTCACTTCTTAACCACGACCTATATAATACATATATAGCGGTACGTGACTAAAAGTATATTAAATCATATATTGCATACTTGCATATATATATATATATATATATATATATATATATATATATATATTAATATTTATGTATATATCGATCTATATAAATGGAGCTTAGGGCGAACACTATCACTTAACATTATCAAAAATAACTTTCAAAAATTTCTCTACTCTACTACAGTCTAAAATCTCCAACTGCGACGCAAAACATTTCACTTTGACGCGCTTAACAATGTCACAACATTTTCCATAAAGTTTCCATTTTTAGAAAGTTACCAAAAGTAAGGATAATATAATCCGAACTTAACCCGCAATTTTCATAAATGTAAATATCCATCTATTAAGTTAGATGATGTACAATCTATCAGTTATATATGAACTCACCTTTTTCAGGGAAATTTGTCGCTTTATTACATTACATTACTTTGCCATTATTCTCAATATCCAATATAACCTGCATAACACAAGGAACAGGACTCAGAAAGCCTACATATGGCAATCCTAACTTCATATAAGTCCAAGTAAAACATCATAACATATCAAGTCAATATCTAAATATCATTTTATGTTAAGAATATCACTTCTAAAAGGTAACCATTATGCAACATCATATCAAACGGGCCTTTAACCATTATCGGATGCCCGAAAACCCTAACCTATGAATAAGGGTTAACCCTAAAGTGAATGGAACAAGCTACTAAAACATATGTACAGAAATATGATATCTCAGATTAAATATAAAATCCTCTTCACTCAAAGTACAAATCTCAAAAGCTCAATGACAAAGTCATTAACATGATCTTAAAATAGCCGTTCTATCTCTGTTTAAAAAACCTCCTAATATTCTTTCACCACCACTCCTGTGGCAAGCTAACTACACACAATATTTAAATCTGTAAACCCTAATTATTCTATTCATAAACTTTCATACACATTTTTACACTCACAACCCTAATACAAAACTCAGAAACCCTAACCCGAGCTAAATACTACACTATGACCCGTTTCTTGGCTTCTTAATCCATTGTAAACCCAAACCAACACTCAATTAAGTTGTAATAACTTATTTTACAATCATAATCAATCCTATTTCAAATCCTTATCTCATCATTCCTTCATAAAAAACCCATTTTCTCTCACTTGGTATACGTAAAAATAATCCTAGAAACCCTAAATTACTAATTGGTTCATTTAACCCTTTAACTCGTTCAAACCATTCTAATGCCCTAAAATAACCAAACCAAGGCCCATTATAAACTCATAAAATGAG
Organism: Tanacetum coccineum; assembly: GCA_026074375.1. Classification (NCBI taxonomy): domain Eukaryota; kingdom Viridiplantae; phylum Streptophyta; class Magnoliopsida; order Asterales; family Asteraceae; genus Tanacetum; species Tanacetum coccineum. Next base: position 3,713 of record BQNB010105475.1, read on the forward strand.
TTTACAAATCATTATCTATCATTTACTTGGCAATGTACAAGAAATCAAAGCCTAGAAAACCTTAACGAATCCAAAAAACCCTAATTATGCCCTAATTGTAACTTTGACCCGTTTTCTTAATTTCAACCCATTTTAACATAAACCAACGACCAAACTCATTATAATACTTTTATATAAAAGCTCTAGGATCTAGTATTCCCATCATTCCTAATCAAAAAGTATACTAAATATAAAAACCAAGAAAGTCAAGAAAACCCGAAACCGTACCATTTGGTATCTGTGACCTTCGTTTCTTCAATTTTAATCCGTTTTAAAACCGCAAAACCAATTGCTAAAATCTTTCTAATTACTTTAATCCCAGACGTTAACAACCTATTTCATCATTCCTTAATCATTTATAACACAATGTATCTTGTTAGGACCTTTGAAGAACCCGTCGAACCTAAAATAGACCTAGTTTACTTCTATGACCATTTTGACCCCTCTAAATTGCTACCAAGTCCAAATAACCAATGTGAACCTCTTCTAGAATCATAGTACCAGCTTATGCACTACTTTGACTTATCCATGGTCCAAAAATCAAAAAGTACATGGCCATTCTTTTGCCACCATTTCAGTCGCGGCAACAGCAACCCCAACACCTCAACAAAAAGCTACTTCATAGACCTCCACCATTGATTTCCTAGCTTCTACACATCATACCCTAGACCCTCTATGTTTCAAGACCAGATCCTAAGCCTTGCTTACTCCTTGCTACTTCAAATGGGTATAAATAGAGGCATAGTATGTTCATTCTTCTTCATCCCCCATACTTCTCCCACTATAAACACACCCCCTCATCATAGAAGCAATCCTTTGCTCTAATAGATCCTAAGTGATCTTAAGAAGTCTCAAGTACATAAAGGAAGCAAAAGAAACCAAAAAACGAAGCCCGAGAGTCGTTACTCCTACCGTACAAAGCCGAAACTCCGATTCTGACCCCGTTTCCAAGCTATAACTTAAACCAGGTTTCTATAAACTTATATCAGCTCATATAACGTCATACTGTCATATGATCTTGCTAAAATCATAATATATAAGCTTGAACTCAAAAACCTAAAGTGTTTATGACCTTTTGAACAAAACGTACACTCTGAAACCCTAATTTCATGTTTTTACTTAAACTATGGGTTAAACTTGTAAACTTTTGTTATAACTATCTAATAAGCTATTATACAATGTTAAAAATAAGTGGCTATGTGATAGTCATAGAGAGATTTTGAACCTTACAACCCGATCTGTTTCATTTTAGAAACGCCTAATTTGAACCCTTTTACCTTTAATTTAACGAATAGTTTAAATTAAACTTATGTTGTTGTTAAATCTTCATATTTTAGGCTATAATATAACGTTATACATTGACTATTGAAATGTTTAAATTTAAGCTTTGCAATGCAAATTTTTGGACATGTTTTGTAATTATAATCCATGCAAGGGGTATATATCGTAAATTTCAGAAACTTATAACTAAAAGGATTAAAAGTGTCATTTTATCAAAGTTATAACTATAGGGGTCTATTATGTCACTTTTTAAAGTATAAGGTTTACTTGGTATATTAATAAAAGTTGAAGGACCAAAGTCATAAAAATGCAAACCCTAGGGGTCTACTTGCAGTTTTCCAAACCCCAGGGTCTAAAATGTAACATTTTGAAAAAGTGTAAAATCATATTCAAAACATTACCAGACATAACTTTAATTAATGCTCCTCGTGCTTAACATTCTGGATATTGGAATAAAATTGCTTAAAACTGCTTATTTCTAATCATTACATCATTCACCATCGATGTGCTTTTCAAAATCATGTCGCCGGATCCATGATCATATACAACATAACTAGGGAGCTTCATATAAAAGTTCCATCTTGGTGACTACGTTCTGTCTGAGTTGTTGGGTTTACGATTTAAAGTGCCCTAGCTCCACAAACGTTTACTAAATGACTTCTAAACTATGATGGCCCGAACGGTGTTATGATAATTTTTATATCAAAACCAACATCGATATCCAAAAACTTATATATACAATCAAACTAAGACTTGCCATATATTAACCCAGGTTGTCTGTGATTGCCGTGTTGAAGCCGTTACTTTCATTCCCTATACATTAGCTATCAATTTCCCTATAACTGTTCAGGTGAGTTCATAGCCTCACTTTTCAATTATTTTATAAACCCGCGAGGGAGATACATGCTATAAACATGAATGCAATTATTTCTACACGCGGGTATTTTGGCAAAGGTGCCCGCAGGGGCAATATTATCATTATAACCTAAGGCATCGGATTCATGAGCTAATGGCAATAATAAATTATGTTTTCAATACTGGGTGTATATCAACGTAACCCAAATATCGCATTTGCATTCAAATTATATTACTTAAACCTATGGATTTCACTCAACCTTTGTGTTGACTTTTTAGCATGTTTTATCTCAGGTAACTAATGGCACGGAGTGGCGAGGACATGAAGATGGAAAAACCGTTATCATTCAAACTTTATTGTATAGATTTTGGGAACCTCTTGTTTGTAAAAACTCTGAAGAAATAATGAATGATAACTTATTTTCAAAAACGACTCTTTTTGATTCGTTTTCTATGATTATGACTGTTATACCTTGAAGTAATACCCCAAATTAGCTTCCGCTGCTATATGTAAAAATGGGGGTGTTACAGATTTGGTATCAAGAGCCAAGTTACATAACTATTATATTACTAAATAAATAACTTATGTTATTTACCGCTAGGTTGTTAAACAGAACAATGACTTCCCCTGACCATCCTACTTCCAATTTGGAGGATGCCTTTTCTTCTAATTTCCCAAACTATGTTCCCCTGGCTTCTCCGAATTATGTCTCGGCCTCTCCAGGAAAAACTTACTCTAGTGCTTCCAATTAATTTGGAATTATCCCACTAGCTTCACCGACTCTTTCTTTATTTCATGATGATCCTTACATGAAAGTTTTACAAGCTTTCTATACTGAAAAATCACCAATCTCGCCTCCAATTACCATACCTCCTAAACCTCAAGAATTCTTTCTTCCGGAAGGACTTCTTTCACCAACAAAATCATCTTCTTCTACCCTGTCCCAACCTCAAGCCTTTGAGATTGGCGAAACCTCTCGAAAGTCAACTATCGAGCGACATGAGGAGCAAATCTAGGATATCCTAAATAGTTTAGATGCACTCCCCATCGAACGTATTGAATATATCAAAAACGGCATCGAAGGTCTCGGAAAAGGGCGGATAATCATCCAGCAAGATTTTGATGCTTTGGAAGCCGAACTTCAGCAAGCTCGTGCCCAGATCACCAAACTCCAGAGGAAACAAATGAATAGCAACCATAAGATTTCTCTAGCCCGCTTCAGAATCAATGAATTGGGAGACGTTATCAATGATATGAATGTTCGTCACCAAGCAGACATAGAAAATCTCATGGATTCCATCATCGAACTCAAGAACCGTATGGAGTGATCATCCAGTTTCTAGTTTAAATTCAAGATTGGCAAAAAGGCACGCATTCTAGAGCTTAAACGAAGACATTTGAAGATTACTGTTCTGATAACCAATATGTCGTATCCATCAAGGAAGATACGGCGTATTTGTGCCTGCAATTCATAAAAGATCACGAAGGAAACAAGATCAATACGCCGTATCCAGGGAAAACCAATACGCCATATTCAAGTTATGGAAACAAAATATTCTGGAAGATATCGAACATGGTCCCTACTACAAGAAACCCCCAATACGCCGTATTGAAGCCTTTCGATACGTCGTATTGACCTTTTTTAGACCTTATAAATAGAAAACTCAAAAACGAGTTTTAAGTGTGCAAAAATCATATTTTCGATACCTAAACTATAAAAGTCAATTTTCAAATGAGAAGAAGAGCAGAAGAGGTCTTGCAACGCAATTAATTCCACAGGAATCAACTTGTAATCTCCTATACTTTTGTAATCGTTCAGTTTTTGGTATCATTCGTTAACTCGGTTAGTTTACCTTGGCTAAGTTATTAGTTTTGTATTGATTATGACGTTTGAAGGCTAATACCTTCTAGTATTAGCCATTATTATAAAGATCTAAATGTTTGGTTTGTTTATCTCGAATGCTTAATTTATCATTGATTGATCATTTATGTTTATCAGTTTATACTTATTTACGTGCTTTTGTATGCGACCTATCATTCAACTGGATCTAGTAATATAGACCAAGTAATCTAGATGCCGGGATGGCTCTCCATATAGTGATTTATACATCTAGACCAATAGGATCACAAATAATGACCTATCTTTGCCCTTAGATTGTAAGCTTAGTTGGACTAGCAGGTGACCTAGGGATCAATGAGTACGTTCTCAATTAATTGGTAAAGACTTGGTTAGTGGACTACTAGTGTATAAATTGCCATTAAGCAGTAAGTGGATAAAGTCTCTATGAGCTAGGGTTTAACAAGATCACCATTGCTTTAATCCCTAAGATAGATTATAATCAGCAAATAAAGATGCTTTATGTGGATGCGTTTAATTGTGACAGAATTCTACGTGTCTAGGTTTAAGGAAGAAGTACCACCTTAATCTTAAGAATGATATGCCGCCTCGAGATAAGTAATCATTGCACTAAATAAACAAACCAACGTTCTGATTGGATTAATGATGGTATAAGTAACAGATCTTTCTATATTTGGCTAGACCGCGCGTTATCTTTTGTTAATTGCTTGTTTGTCTTTAGGTCTTAAGTTGATTTTAGTCACCACAAAACCCGTGCCAGTCTCTCAGGCAGAAAACCCCCCCTTATCTGTTAGATTTAGGATTAACATAGGTTTTGTTGGATCGTTTACTGAATAGATCTTAACCTTTAGCTTGTAAAGAGGTTTTGGTGTGTTAGTTCGGTGGGTAAAATGATGTTTGTAGGATGAGTAGTTTTTTAATCCCTAGATAGTCTAAATCAACAATAATGAAAAACTGATTTGAAACACTATTGAGATTTAGCGGAAAACTCAATCAATAATGCTAAAAAGACAATATTAAGATCACAAAAGAACTTATATTATCACTGTGAATCTGCCTAGGGTACAGATTACAACGACTATGATTGCTAATAGATCTCTATTGATCTGTGTAGAACTATATCTACTAACTATGCCTAGGGTTCCTTTTATAGACATAAGGAAACCTAATGCTTTTACAAAACCGTATAAAGATCATGCAGTATCATTTCTTAATGATATTCATGCAATATCTCATAAACGTAACTAACAATCTTAAATAACGTACGAACATCGATCGTACGAAACATTTAGTAACGGTCAAATACAAATTACAACTAGCGTAACTAACTAATATAACTAGGGTACTAAGTCAGAATTGCAGAATTCCTAACAAGCATCGCCCTAAACATGAATGCTTGAATTTGTGTAACTTCAGTTTTCCTTTAGTGTGAAACATCTGTAGACTAGGAGGATGTATCCAAACACTCTGTCAATCTTGATCTGAATCTTTGATAATTTTGACATCTCACTACCACTTTTAACTCAACATATCTCCTCAACAACACACGGCAACATCTAACTAAAGTTTGGCTTTTGTAGTTTTTTGCAAAGCTACCAGCATTAACGATTGATAGTCCTTTACTAGTACTGTTGCGCAAGGATAGCCAATTCTTCATTGAAATAACAACAAGGTAATTGATAACCTCATAGTTTTGAGTAAACTATCAAATATTCATGGATTTGATTTGTCTTAAACCAAAAGTCATTTGCTTTTAGTCTATCATATTTATTGCCATAACATGGCGCACTGATAACCATAATATTTTATATCAAAACTAATTAGCTATCAAACAGATTTGATTTAGTCTTTACCAGGAACTGTTTGGATCTTGGATAGCCAACTCTAAACTTGAAGAAGGTGAGTTGAGAACATACAATTTTTGTAAAATTGTCAAACCATAAACGGATTTGAGAAGTCGTTTACCTGAAGTCGTTTGCTTCTGGACTTAGTCAATTCTTGATGTAGTTAAGACTTGGTGAATTGAAGACCATTTGTTATGTGGGGTTCAACACCAAACCCTTCTCAACTCTAATTCACAACATTACCCATTCATTAAGCTTTGCTTATGAAATCTTACCAAATGTAGTGCATTAATACTTTCCTCTTCACCCTCTAATCCCAAATCAAGCATTCTTTGCAATAATTCCTTGGAGAGAGGATGCCTTCTTTCAACTAGCATATGGATGATTGTCCCATCCTTAAGCTCTAGTATGCAAACTCCACAAGCTTCATACAATCTCCATCTAAAAACCTCCTATTCTTGTTGATTGTTCCAGAAATCACCTTGATCATTTTCTTCTGTTAAGGATTCCATCATAACTTATAAGTCTCCCCAAACCATTCAACTCAATACCTTCTGGCTGTGATTTTGATACTTACTCTTGCTTCATCACCAAATCATATAAATGAAACAAATCATGTCTATCAAAAATATGTAGTACCTCCATTAGATAGTTAAATGCCCTGAAGTGCCCATTAACTTTGTAGACAACAAGGTAATCCCCATCTGGTGATGAAACCTTATGCAACTTAGAAACAATGATTTTTGTCTCCATAATCTCACTATCTATGGTACTTTCAAATGTAACAATCCTTAACATTTCTTATTCATCACACTATCATCATCTGCTGTGGTCTTGCTTTCCTAGCAATCATCTCACATGACCACGCCATTCCTTTTCTTTAATACCTGCTTTGTCACTTTGTTCAGCAGGATACTTGTTGCGTGTCTCATTACAGCCCTCTTCTTTTTAGGGTCTTTAGATTCCCTGTATTCATCTCCTTAATCTAGTCTCCCCATCCTCACAAACCAATACAATAAAGTCCTTATCAAACCTTGAGTAGCCTCAATTTATTGATCGAACAGGAAGCTCTCGGTCACTCATACGATGGTGCTTCCGGTATTTAATTTGTTTAATGTTGTGATAAAATAGTATCGGGAAATCGGCTGCGAAGTTAATCTAATATTGTATATGTTTCGGGTTTAATCCCAAACAAAACCTGAGCCAGAGTCCTAGTTAAATATCCCGCGCGTACCTTTAACGCGACGGGGTATATAAACTCTTTTCTATTAAGAAAAGAGTTAGTTGTAAAAGTTATTTCATTTCTAAAATAAATCTTTTCTCTTTTCTCTCTCATTTCTCTCTCTCCTCTTTCTCTCTCTAAACAACTCACTCTCTTTCTTATTTCTAGTCCGATTTCGTGAACGATTATATGTTATGAAGTGATTACGGATCCACATTTGGCATACAGAGCAAGGGTTGATTCGTGATTGATACGTAGTGGCTAAAACTAGCTCAAATCGTGCTTATTTGTGGAAAAAAAAACCCTCGGCTCAAAAAAAATTTGGCTTATTGATTTGTTAAACTTGGATCTTCTCTTGTTCTACACATCAAAGAGGCTAGGTGTTCAATTTCGTGGTTATACAAGCACCAAGTTCGAATTATAAGCTTTAAAAAGTGTTAGTGTTCTTACGTGGAAGGGTTCTTCATATTGACGAATCTTAAAGAAATACGAGTTTAAGGTGTGTTCAACTAGATATACACACTTAATATTAGGTATGTTCTAGCCTTTGTTCGTGGTTATAACTCATTTAGGAAAACTTGCAAAATTCGTACTTGCATTCTGCGTGGCGGTTTCGACAGAAAAGGGACAAGATCCAACGAAGTAAAGAAATAGTCAACAAGCGTTTGTTTGACCAAAACGCGAGTTGCTAAAAACAGCTATTTGCTAAAAACAGTGAGTTTGCTAAAAACGGCGAGTTTGCTATAAAAACAGCGATTCTAAAAACGCAGTTGCTAAAAACAGCGAGTTGCTAAAAACGGCGGGTTGCTAAAAACGGCGGGTTGCTAAAAACGGCGGGTTGCTAAAAACGGCGGGTTGCTAAAAACGGCGGGTTGCTAAAAACGGCGGGTTGCTAAAAACGGCGAGTTGCCAAACGGCGAGTTGATAAACGGCGAGTTACTAATTGGCAGCGGTTTGCTAAGAATTTTTTTTGTGAAGAAAAGGGTTTCAGTAAAACAGCCATAACTTTTGATCCGTAAGTCCGTTTCAGGCCCGTGACCTCTCAAATCGAAGAGAAAAACGAGACGGATCACGCTGTAACCACCCTTTAGCTGGTTAAGGATTTCTTAAGGCCCAAAAAGCTCGTTTACTATGATTTATTGACATTTTTCAGTTTTTGAAATAGTGTGTTACACTTGTTGTTGTTTCTACTCACGGGCCCATCTGTATATTTAATGTAGGCCGTTTCAATAGGTGAATCCTATTAAACAAACGCTATAAACCCTAGCCAGAAAATTAACTTTTTTTTAGACAATTAAATCATCGCCGCTGATTCCGAATCAAATCACTCACGGTTTTCTATTGATTTTGTAAAATCCCGTTAATTCATTTATCGGTTTTAATCATAGACGTGTAAAATCCCGTGAACGTGAATTGCTTACACAACCACAACTTCAATCACATCATATCCACTTAAGATCCAACAAAATCTTTCACACTTCATAATTCACGATAAAATGGGAACAAAGGTTACTTCATCTTCGGGTTCAGTGTTAGAGGAACCAGAGATACAGAAACTGCAGATGCAAGCAAAGATTTTCAAAGAAAACTCCTTGAACAAATTAAATGCACTTAAATCAACCACTCAACTTCTCGACAGACAGCAGTAATAGGTAACAAGAAGCTTTTGCACACGACTTCTTTGGTGTATTTCAGAACCTTCAAGTTTCAGTTTATCTCCACACATAATAACCTTAGAAACCTTCTCAATGCAGAAAACACTTCACGAGATGGATTCTAAATCCCTCTAAGTTGTGAACAAAGTACATTTTTGAAAGGTTCTTCACTCTGACTTGTTAAAGCCTCTAGATATTTATTCAAGATCTTTTCATCAATCGGAGAAGTAATAGAAAATCTTCAGAGATGACACTAAAATGACAAGCTCAAACATTCAAGCAACTATCATCCAGAACCTGAACTTCATTGAGCAATGTAATAATAGAAAGAGCAAGTCATGACAAGACTTAAATGACGTGAAAAAGTTGAGTGATAAGACAGGTTAGATTCAACAGTGCAAGGTTCAAGAGTGCAATCATCGGTTACAAGTTCAGGAATGAAACAGAGCAGTGGTATTTTGTAATCAGATAAGAGAATGATAAACAGAAATTGGACACATTATAGGTTACACGGCAAAGATTCAGGAGGCCACCGACAATCCAGTCTACTAGTCCACCACTTGTACATGTACAAAAGCCATGATTTGAAAATGATGTGGTAGCCAATGTGAGATGAACCATTCTGAGCATTTTTTTGGACCGAACGAAATTTTTTTAAAATTTTGTGTGACGAAAAGGGTTTCAGTAAAACGGCCATAACTTTTGATCCGTAACTCCGTTTCAGGCCCGTGAGCTCTCAAAACGAAGAGAAAAACGAGACGGATCACGCTGTAACCACCCTTTGGCAGGTTAAGGATTTTTCGAGGCCCAAAAAGCTTGTTTTCTATGAGAAATTGACACTTTTCAGTTTTTTTTGGAATTTTTCGCCGCTGATTCCGCAACCAATCATTCACGGTTTTCTATTGATTCTGTAAAATCCCGTTAATTCATTTATCGGTTTTAATCATAGACGTGTAAAATCCCGTGAACGTGAATTGCTTACAAAACCACAACTTTAATCACATCATATCCACTTAAGATCCAACAAATCTTTCACACTTCATAATTCACGATAAAGACATTGACATAAAAGAGGGTTTAAAAACTAAAACCTATGAAATTTCAGTTGTCAATCAGAAACACGATGAGCTAGTCAAAAAGAGTCTGTTAACTAGGTCACAATTTGAAGGTCAACTCAAAGAGAAAACTAAGGTTATTTCGGATTTAAAGGTTAAGGAAGGAAAAGACATTGACACGATGATTGAAATGGACAAACAAATAAAGTTTTTAAATGAAATTCTTTATAAACGCAATCAGTCAATTCAGACCATTCACATGTTAGCACCCAAATGCGCAACGTATCATGGTAGATCAACCTTTGCTAATCCAAAGTACCTTAAGATGGCTCAATCTGATAAGCCTCGTTTGTATGAGATCCCATATGATACTTCTGATCCTGCAAACAGATTTTGCCCCGATGGGGAAGAGACAGTGACTCTTGAAAAGGAGAGTAGATCAAAATTGGATAAAGACACAGTGAAACCATATAATTACACATATCAAAACAGTCTTTATGAAACTTTCAAACCACCATCCAAAGCCTATCTTGATCAGTTGGAACGCGCTAAAGAAGTTAGGAAGACAATGTGGAGAAAAACGTTTGTTAGGACAAAACCAAACATTGCTAAAAACATTGGCTTTCTACCCATGTCTAAATCCATTAGTAAAAGTAGACTACTTTATAACGAAATGACAAACAACTTCAATCATTTTAGAACAATTTGTCAACAAACTTGGTCTAATCATACTAGTAGTGCATTTCCTAACCCAACTGCCAAGAGTATGGAAGTTTTGATCAAAATCTTATTAATGCCTCTTTCAGACAAAACAATACTAGACAGTCATTGTTTTATTCATGAACTAAAAAGAGAAATGAATGACGATTTGGAGTACGTTAATTCCCTTGAAAAGGAGCTTGACGAACTTGAATCAGAAAAGGCTGATTTTTCAAACATATATGATCTACTTCTCGAAGAGTGTGTGTCTAAGGATGTTACATGTTTATATTTACATTCTCTATCTGATTTAAATGCGTATGCTGAATTACAATGCTTGTATCTTCATAAAGTCAAAGAATGTGAATGTCTTGCACAAAAGCTTTCAAAACAAACTGAATCTGTTAACAAAGAAGTTCATAATAATTTTTTAAAAAGTTTTTCTAAACTTGAAAAACACTCGATTTCTCTTGAACTTGCTTTACAACAATGTAAAGAACACATGAAAAACAACTCAGTTTGCAAAGAAAACGGATCAAATGTATTTCGAAAAGAACGTGAACAATATCATGAAATACAAGATTTGAAAGCTCAAATGCAAGACAAGAACATAGCCATAAGTGAGTTAAAGAAACTCATCGAGAACTGCAAGGGAAAGTCTGTAGAAACTCAGTTTAATAAACCATCTGTTGTTCGACAACCAAATGCTCAACGAATTCCAAAACCATCAGTTTTAGGAAAACCGACTCCTTTTTCAAATTCTCCTGAAATGAGAAGTTTTCAACAAAACCAGTCGGTTAATAAAACTAATGTGTCGGATGGTTTGTTTAAACAAGTCACTCAACAGAATTTGCCTCAGATTAGAAAACAAGCAGTTCGAAACACCAATGTGATTGCACATGGTCCCTCTAAGAATAACCCAAAGCATGTGTCATTTCAGTCACCTAAAGATTATTTAGGCTCAAATGACATGGTTCATAACTACTACCTAGAGAAAGCTAAGAAAAGTGCACAACTTCAGAAAGACAAAGAAGTGAATGGAAAACCTAGTATGATTGATCTTGCTAGATTACCCAACACTGCTAATGGTTGCAAACCAAAACCTAGGAATTGGCAAGCATCAATGAGTAGTCGGGTTTCAAACAAAGATGTTCACTTAGGAGAACATAGGAAACAAAAGCCTTTCTTGAAGTTCAATGACTTGCAATGTCCTACATGCAAAAAGTGCCTTTACATGCAAATTCATGATTAATGCGTCTTAAAAGACCTCTCAAGGTTAAATCCCCCTCGTGCCTCCTGCACCGATAAGGATGAAAAATCTCATAAGATAACAAAGAGGATATATGCCACGTAGAAAAGTCAGTGCACTCTAAGAAAACCTAGAAAGATCAGATCCCACACAGGACATAGTTCTCCAAACAAAAAGATACCACATGTCCTTGAGAAAACTATGAAACCTAGCTATTGTCTAGGAGAAACCACTGGTAGAATCTTTAGTATGTTTCGTCTTAGGTGGGATTCCCACAGGAAAGTTTACACAACTCTCTCGCCACGAAGGCAAGGTTGACAGTGAACCCACGCATGGTTCAATAGTAGATATCCCTCATATACATCAGCAAACAACTCTGGGTTTAAGTGCCAAGGTAACGTCATTTAATGGTCAAAAGCAACAACGAATTGACCTAAATGCAGATGCACTATACAATGAAAAGCAGGAAAATCTAAGAGTGTGGTTGCTGAAATTACTAATATCTAAGAAACCAGTGCCAGAATGGTTTCACAAAAGATGAAATCTGCAAATGACGTCTGTTCACATCAGTTCAGACCTCGCACCACAACGATAAATGGTGTCTGCTGAAAATAACACTTCAGGCCCCGTTCCTCAATGTTCAAAAGACGTTTGATCGCAGCAGATCAAGCCTCGGTCTTCATGGAAATGATGTCTGTTCACATCAGTTCAGGCCTCGTTCTTCATCAAATGACTTCTGATCATAACCGTTCAGAACTCGGAATTCAAGACCACAGCAATGAACCGTCAAGTTCAAAGCTGGTTCCAAAAGTTTGTTCCATAAGCAAACAGACACGCTACATCACACAAGAGTTGATTACTATTCGCTCTTCACATACAATGCTGAGGCCAACATATATATAATATAAATAGAAAATCTGTAAAAAATAGAAAATTCCAAAAAGAATTCTTCTTCGCATGTCTCTTGGAAATCGATAACATTTACCTGGCTTAGAAATGTTGCGATTAACATTGACACGGTGTGGTAAATGAAGTTCGAGCGAGAGTTTTCAATAGTTTCAAAACATGTCATTTCTAATTTCAAAATGCTTATGTGCAAATCTCATACATAACCCGAAATTCAAATAAAGGAAGGTTTTATAACTTATCCCTCTCCAACGAGAAAATTAACGTTCTCGGTCTTTGAGCTGATCTTAACAAGACATTCAATGTTTTAGGGCTCAAGAAAAAGGATAGTGTACGTTTCAGTGCGCTTACCCTTACCGTTAGAAGAGAAGTCCTCTAACATCTGGTTTTTCAAAAAGTTGAACACAATTTTTTCAAGAATTTCTCGATGACAATTCATAATCTTTCAAAATTGTGTGTTCAACACTCCAACCCTCACAATGTTTTCAAAAGACAACAATTTCTCAATTGGTCCTATTTTTGAGGGGGAGTTTTTCGAAAAACAAAGTTTTAATGTTTTTGGATACATCAACAACGACAACTCTTATGTATTCAAAACATTATCAAAATGTTCCAAACCATTCATGTAAATAAAATTTTCTCCCACAGAAAATTCCAAGAACATATTTTAAATCAACAAGTATTTCAAAAAACTAAGTGTTTATTATTTAAAATAAGGGGAGAAAATGTATTTAAAATATGATCTAATTGACTCAATGTGCTGAAGAAAAGGATTATATGGTTCGAAAAAATCTTATAACCCATTCAACATCTTAATTTTCACGACGATTCTGAAGTCATAAGGTGGTTAGGTTAGGAATCAATCCTATGATCCAACCAGAACCGGAAGGATCTACCCAAGATAATTCCCATAGTTAGCAAAATAGCAGTCATTAGTATGATTGGAGATGAATTTCTAATGGGACTAATGCCGACTAAGATTGAGCTAACACTGGGAGGAACAATCACAACAAGGTGTTTATAAATGACGGCCCAGGTTAAGCATTGAAGGAGTTGAAGAATGAAAAAGAAATGTATGGATAAAGGGTCTAAAGAAAGAAGCCCTCCACACAACTTAAGGCAGAAACCGGGTCAATACATATGCTGTCAGAATCACAAGTTGATTGCTGACATTGAAAACAGACATCAGACCCAGTGATTGCCAAGGCACAACCCCTTCCCAGCCATTCGGGTTTTCGCACTACAAAACCTTGTCCTCATTTGTCACAGGAGATACACACGTATCTATTGACATCTCATTCGAGATCGTTAGATATTGATAGGGTGGCAAATCTGCTCAAGCCTCCGATTACAAAAACCAAAATGTCACGAATCGAGTCCTAGAGCCAAGAGATCAATAAAAATCTCGTAGGACACATTCCCATTTCAAACACTTGTTGAACATCATCAAGTTCACAAGCTGTTAACAAGAGGTCCAACTCAATATCATGTGATCTTTTTCCCAGAACATCCGAGTGAATACTAATGTATTCCATAATGAAGATGGAAATCCTGCTTGAGCCAACATCAACAAGCTCTTGGTAGTGCCGATGCGAGATGTCTATAGAATCAAACTTGAACATACTGGATATCGAGTTTGGTCTAGTAAATGAATTTGACGTTGATGAATTTGATAAAAATTTACACTCTCGACGTGTTACAAAAACAACTTTAAACGAGTGACACGTCGATTGATTTTCAAATCAATTTTCTCGTTTATCACTAACGTAAACCTGCAGGTCAAACGGTGGTGACGGCAACCTCAATCCCATTCAAATGCTCAATCTACAAAGTCAAACTATCTAGAAAGCTTAAGATATAAAGATAAAGACTTCCGCTAACTCTGATTTAAAGCTTTCAAGATAATGCAAAAGTATGAGAATGTTGGTCAAAGACACAAGATCGCAAATTGGCATAGACCGATAAAAGAAGACTATAACAAAGGCTCAAAGTCCTAGATCCGCAAAGCGCAATGAAGGAACAAACTACAAACAAAAGAAACAAAGAACAAAGAAAAAGACCAAGACCACATGAGCTTAAACGACAAAAGCAATCTCATTTATCTCATGAAGGAGTGTCATCAATGAACTCACTTCGGGGGAGATTGTTAGTTTGCGTGGTGAACTGGGTGGTCCTCAAAATAATTTTGATCCAACAGGAAGTGGGCGTTCATACGTGTACGAGTCACTCGGTCATTTAATTAGTTAAAGTGTAATATATAATATCGGGATTCGACCTCTGAATAGTTAATCTAATATTGTATATGTTTCGGGTTTAATCCCAAGCAAAACCCGAGCCCGGGTCCTAGTTAAATATCCCGCGCGTCATTTAACGCGACGGGGTATATAAACTCTTTTCTATTTAGAAAAGAGTAAGTTGTTCATTTTCTAAATAATTCCATTTCTCTTTTCTCTCATCTCTCTCTCTAGTTTCTCTCTCTAGAACAACTCTTTCTTTCTCCTTTCTAGTTCTAATTTCGTGTTTGATTCAATGAAGTGAAGTGTTACGGGATCCTACAGTAATTGCATCCATATGTAAAACAAAGTGTGATATCAATCATGTAACCGAGTTTGCAAACAAACATTTATAAGAGTTTGAAATCATTAGTGTAAACAAGTTTGTAAACGAGCATGTTCTCACCCCAAAAGTTATAGGTAAATACAAAACAAGTAAAACGTGGGGCTATGAACTCACCTCGATGTTGCAGAACAATTAGCAGAAATGTAAATAATAAGCACATCACAAACGGAAAACGAAACGGCTCGACCAGAAGATGCAGTTTATCTTAACGGTTATATCCCACTAGTTTAGGATGATGAACTTGGGTTTTCCGATGGATGAGTACATCAACGCGACACGTTGATAAAGGATTTGGATTACAAGTCATAAAAGTTTGGTGGTTGGTTAAATAAAATAAACCGAAAGGTGAAAGCAGAGTATGCAATACATTCCGTATATATTACATATGAAAGGCAAGAAAAAATATATGATACGTGGCGAGTATTATATATAAGATAAAGGAAGACGAGAAAGATAAATGTTCGAAGTATATAATATTTCGCAAGTATTTTATAAGAAACGTGAGTAATTGTAACAATATAATTCGACACGTGTTTGATAATAACCAAATAAATTAATAAAGAGTTCTTGCATTAAAGTAAACACACGTTTTAAAGTTACGAATTAGATAAATAACGTTTTCAAAGTTTTTACAAAAGTTATTATTTTGTCTATTAGTCGGGTATTATAAAATAATATTTTATAATTTAGTATCTCGTTACGCGCTTTAACTAAACTAGTTGTCTTGTTTGTAAAAGTATAGTTTTCGCTTATTTACCGGTTTATTGTATCATTACAAATTAATAATCTTAATACTATATCTCGTTCTTTTATCGGTTTTCTAAAATAATAGAAATTTTAGTGAAAAATACTAAGTATCGAAATTTTTAGAAATTTCAACATGACCTATTCGTTTATACAACGTTTCTCATTTTTACAAAACTCAATGTTTTCCATATTAATCAAATCCATGTTGCAAAATACGCGCGTGTTGCAATATATATCTAGACTAGATCAAATAAGAAACAAAAATAAATAAAACCAAACACACCCTATGTTGTTAAACCCAGATCCAAACACCCCTTTGGGGTTGTTAACCCCAAAACCAAACGCACCCTTATCGCTGTAAAACAGCGAACCAAACGCCCCTTATGGGCTGAAATCACAGATCTAAACACCCCTTTGGCTGTTATACCCATAACCAATCGCACCCCAAAGATTATAAATAAAAAAAAAAAAAATAACTAATGCATTTATTTAACCAATTTAACCACCATAAGAAAAACATGAGGGGGGAAAATAGTGGTGGTGGGAGGCTGCAAAGGTAGGGCAGCCGATGGTGGCTGAGAGATGGTGGTGGTGCATGGCGGTGGCTGCTACCATAGTAGATGGTGGAGATGGAGGTAATGAGGAGCAGTGGTGGTGTGGCAGCGTATGTGGGGTGGAGATGGAGATCAAGGTGGTGGCGGGGATGGCGTGGTGATGATGACGAGGTGATGAGATGGAGACGGTGAGGGTGGTGACGAGGTGGGAGATAACGAGGGTGGTGAAGTGGTGCTCGAATTATAGTGATGATGTTGGTGACATGGGGGAGGGGGTGGGGGTACGAAGGTGGTGGTGGTGATCGTGGTGGCAACGGGGGTGATGTTCGGTGGAGGTGGCGTCGGGGTGGCGTGAGGGTGGCGATGATGTTGATGGCGTGGAGGTGATGAAGGTGGTGTTGGTGACATGAGGTGCGGCGGTGGACGGTTGGCCGGAGTTGGTCGGAATCTCGCCGGAGCGGCGCCGAAAAATGAGAGAGGATAAGGGAGTCTAGGTTTTATCAAAAAAATGAGTATAACCCTAAATGGTTATGCTTATATACTTGAAAGTTTTTAAAAAATGTTGCAAGTGTAGGATAGTTTCGGGGGGTTTCGAGTAATTATTACCACGGGGACCGAAAGTGTAATTTTCTTAAAATAATAGTTCGGGACACGTTTAGGCTAGTTAACGGTTGATTCAAGACACGAAAATTTCACCGTTGCGTTCAAAATAATTTTTCCACGAAAAGTGATTATTTACATGACTAGTATTTCATAAATATTTTATAAAATTTATTTAAAATGTTTATTATTCATTTGTATAGTCACCGGGTATCACGGGCAAGCTTTGTCCGTAAAAATAAAACTTTGACTTAAATATTCGCGTTTTTTAAATAAACGCTTTTGACTAAAATGTTAAAAAATTTATTAAATATTTTTATTTAATAAAAATTGATAATTAATTTTAATTTAATTATTTTCGTGTCGGTACGCGATGTGTGTAAGGTTTTCAAAATTTGCGAGATATTTTCTCGTTTTCGTTTCAAATAAGTTTGAAAAATAAATTTGTAAATGAAAGATAAGTAATAATATATATGATTTATTATTTAAATATGTTTCGAAAAAAATGTCGTTTACGTGGTAATCGTTTTTATATGCCAATAAAAGGTCAAACAGTCAAAAAGTCAAGTCGGACCAAAAAAGTCAAAGGGTAAAATAGTCATTTAAAGTTTTGAAAATTGCCGGTTGTTACAGTACCCACCCTTAAAGGAATCCCGTCCTTGGATTCGATTTGTGTTAACCTATTGTGTGACCAAGAAAAGGTTTAATATTTAAATAACCAATTTTAGACATGACGATAACTTTATTCAGCGAAATTCGATTTTCCAACACTTCTTAATATACATAAATTATGGCTAGGTTTGACCAGGATATTAAATCCATCAGAGTAAGTACCTTAGAAAAATATCATTATAATTTTTATGATTGATATAAACGTGTTATAAGGAAAGTCCCTTAATAGTGAAAACATCAAAGGGGAAAGTGTAGACGCGTGGGTATCTCTGTATAAAGTTTTAAATGTTTAAGGGCAGAGTCTAGTTTCTGATATCTGTAAGGTTCGACGATTAATATCGGACGAGGCTAAGGGGTGTAAGTATTCAACTTACTTAGGAAGCACGAGGATGTAACGTGACTCAACTCACCGTAAGCAAACGATGCGAATAAAGTATAATCGAACGGCTCTAACCGCGACCTAATAAATATACGCGACGTAGAACGAGAAATAATAATAATAATAAAGAAACGTTGCACACAACGTTTAATAACGAAATAGACAACCATATATGTTTGTGCTTTAGTTTAGTCAACAAAATGTGTTTTTACGAACTTATTAAGTTTATGAAGATGTTACGACGTTCTTACGAAAAGTTACTATTTATAGAAGGTTTCCATTTTAGGAAAGTTATTAGTTTCGGGACGTTAATAGCATCTCCTAATTTAATCATTTTCATATTTCCAAAAACGAACTAGTGAAACCCTAGCGTCTAACCAAAATCCTTAACTCGCTAAATATATATATAAAAACTTGCTATATTTAGAAACGACCAACGACAATGACTTATCATCTTTAGAAAATTCCTAGACCTTCGTTTTAATATTAAGAAGCTCCACGAATATTTTCAAAGACTTTTGACACTTAATAAACCTTTCGAAACATTTTTAAACGTCTGTTTACCCCTATTTAAAACTCGGACCAACAACTATATTTTTATAAACCACCCATGGACTTGACCATAACGCCACCATATTTTCCAAACTATCCAAAATTCTTTTACGCCAAAACTAATCGACCAAAACCACTATAATACTAGCCTAACCTCATCGCCATCTTTGTTGCAACTCACATATCTCACATACTCCCAACAAGAACAAATATATATCCGAAATCATCAAAAATCTTCTTTAAAATAATTATTTATTTTAATCATTTGAAAATCATAGCACAAACAAATAGAGTCTTGAATCATAAGTAAAAGTATAAAAATACATAACAACAATAACTATAACAAACAGTTCATGATCGTAAGGATTTGTAACGGCAAAAGTAATAACTTAAGAATAAGATAAGGTAGTTCAAGTGAGGTCTTAAGATTCTGTTGAGTGGTAAGACACGATCGCGTTTCTAGATCTTTTTAACGGATTACGGTGATTATCGGGTTTGAGTTCATATTCATGTCATATTGGATACCATTAAGCCCACTCATTTATAATTTATTATTTACATAAAGATGCATCCCAATTTATGTAAATAATGAATTGATAAACTTATGATTCGGTGATTTACAATTTATTTATTTAAATGAAGAGGCGTCTTAATCCTTTCAAATATAGAGATTATAAATCATCCTACTTAATAATTTTCGATGCAATACTCGTACTCACATAATCTTCAAGGTGGTGGATGACATGACGATGTCGGTGCTCTAATGAGTATGGGACGAGTGTTTAAAACTCGCCATCAGAGACGGAGAGTAAAACAATCAGGGAGATCGACATAGAGTTCAAAATAGTTGATGAGTACACGGTTAAAGTAAATAAGATAAAGGTCTTTATGAACGAGTTAACATAGCAATTATCATATCAATCCTCCTATTATAATTTCCGCCCATACAAGACTTGTAATACTTAGATTCACACATAATTCCATGTAAACAAAACTGTTGTTGATAGAAATAATGCCTAAAAACATTATTAATATTTTTCACATCTTTACGTTTTGATAATCACAAAATATAAAAATGTTCAATGTAAAATTAAA
>BQNB010105476.1:0-23594 GCA_026074375.1 Tanacetum coccineum
AGCCTCTGATCACTAAAATCAAAGTGCACTATTGAGTCTAGAGCTAAAAGAGATCATCCATAAATCTTATTAGGACACTTGTCAAATTTTGCTTGCTAAGTCACACAATGTCAATTACAAGATATATATTAAGAGTCCTACGCATTATCCTTGTGATTTTACCAGAACATCTGAGTGATACTTAAGTACTCACAATGAAGATGAAAATCCTGCTTGAGCCAACATCAAACAAGCTCATGGTAGGTGACTTGTGCGATTCTATACAAATCAAACTTGTAACAATTGAAAAGAAATGATGGTGCAATTCTATAAGAATCAAACTTGTTCCAGGATATGAATTGACGATTGATGATGAATTTTTGAAATGATTAACACTCTCGATGTGTCACAAAATCACTTTAGTAAGTGACACATTGATTGATTTTTAAATCAATTTTTCTATTTCAATCGGTGAGATAGTAACTCGCTGATTCACTCTTATCGTGCTGTCTGCCTTGAGACGTTCCGATAATGAGAACATGCTGAGTTTGATGAATCTAATTCAAATGTGTTAGAAAGATTCAATACTTTAGCTGGAAATCCTATCAAGGAGATTCTTCTTAAATTGAATCTACCTGATCATAGGTCGATCCTCACGGATTCGAAGGTTGATACTCCAAACCAAAACACGGCGAAGACAAAGCCATATTCGTCCCCCCCTCTTTATTCTAACTGTTTTAAATGCAGATACCTTAAAGATGTGTGAAGGTTCCTAATTCCAGCTTGACTCAACAGGATTCATAACCACAATGCTCATACCCGACCCACAAACATAAGAAACACCACATGAAAAGCTTAAAGTACATGTTTCAAGACTTCGCTACTCTGATACCGTACGTCTTTCTTGAAGTAACGGAAGTTTCAATCAAAGAATTTCAACAGAAGTGTCCGTCACTCTATACCGAACGTCTTTCTCTCGAAGATGACGAAGTGTTATAGGCTAAAGAATTTTCAAAAAGATGCAACATTAAAAGCTTTCCAAGTCAACAAATTCAAGAATGGTATGAGCATGTCCGTCCAAAAGAAGTCACAAGATCACAAGATGGCGAAACGAGATATGCTGGTTGATGATCACATAGTGCTCAAGATCACATCCTACTTACTAGTAAAAGATAAAAGAACAAGTTTCCGAGCCTACAGAAGTCAAAGATTACTACAACATATTCATAAGAGAAAGTCAAGTTTACGAGCTGAAGACTAAGAGATAAAGCATAGTATGCTAGGTTTAAAATTTTGTAAAATGAAGTGACCTCCCTTAAGGGGAGATTGTTGGAAACAAAAAAGTATCGTCACTCCAATTGTAAATAGTCTTACCGTAGTTTAACATATGATAAGCTTAGTTAAGCTAATATGTCCCAAGTCCCATGATCTTAGTTACAGCCCATGGCCAGCCTATGTATGTAGTATATATAACCCTCATCCATGTCTTGGAGAGGAGGTGTTGGTTGTTTCCATTTCTCATTGTTACACACATATTATTATTATCTTACCATTCTATGTTTCCTTTCCTTCTCTCTCTAGAAAACCTATCCAAAACCACTTCTCGTCTCTAGTTCTTGGCATACTATCCATTAAAGATTACTAGTGATCTTCAATGGTCAAAACAAACCCGAACTAAATAACACCAAAATACCCTCATAATAAAGGAATATTAAACGCAATAAACCATAAAACACATCAATTCTCATAAATTTACCACCGTCAACACGATACGTATTCTAATAAAACTGACATATGTCAAATAGTCGATGGAATAAATTAGAATATTCCAAACACAGAAAGGGAAAGGGTTACATTCTACCCCTCTTAAAAAGAAATTCGCCCCTGAAATTCAGCTACTACTAGCACTAAAAAATTGCGGGTACTTAAGTCTCATATGATCTTCACGCTCCCACATGAATTTAGGTCCATGTTTTGAATTCCACCGAACCTTGACGATGGCAATCCTACTTTGCTTAAGCTTCTTGAACTCTCTCTTCAAGATTTACACAGGTTCTTCCCAAAAATTTAACTTAGCATCAACTTGGATCTCATCTAAAGGCACTTGCAGTGTTGGATCAACCAAACACTTCTTAAGGTTTGACATGTGGAACGTGTCATGAACACCATCAAGCTCTTTAGGTAAATCTAGCCTATAGGCCACTAGACCGATCCTCTCAATGATCTCAAATGGTCCAACGAACCTAGGTGCTAATTTATCCTTCTTCCCAAAGCGCACCACACCTTTCCAAAGCGACACTTTGAGTAAGACATAATCACCAACACTGAACTCTAAGGGTTTTCTCCTCTTATCGGCATAGCTTTTCTGACAATCACGCGCAGCCTTAAGTTTATCCTAAATATGCGAGATCTTCTCATGGTCTTCATTGCACTAACTCAGTCCTAATCCAACTGCCCTCCTCCCATCTCTCCATACATAATCGGGGAATGAAACCACTTTTCTAACCAGACAAAGCCTCAAAAAGGCACACATCCATCACACTAGAAGGTAGACTGTTGTTATAACGAAAACTCAAGTAATTTAATATGAACATCCCAACTTCTCCTAATAGTCTTGGACAGCAACTGTCCTCAACATGTTCTCCCAAGGTCTGAATGGTACACTCACTCTGACCATCGGTCTGAGGGTAGTAAGCCGTACTCATGTCTAACTTAGTTCCTAATGCCTCTTGCATTGACTGCCAAAACCTTGATGTGAAACGACTATCATGATCAAATATGATCGAGATTGGCACACCATGTCTAGCAACGATCTCATTCAGATACAACCTTGCCAACTGTAGAATATAAGTAATCTTTAAACACATACACAAGTATAAAGAAATCTAGAGAGAGAAAGAGAGTGGGAGGTTGCTTCTAGTGAGAGAAAGTGAAAGATAATAATGTAAGATTAGTATGTGAAAAATGAAACAACCAACACCCTTTCCATCACATGGAAAGGGTATATATACTATGATATGGCCGGCCATATAGCCTATCTAGTTTCTAAATATTACTTAATGAGCTATCTAACGATATTTATAGAAGTGACCGATACTTTCATATTCCTAACAATCTCCCCCTAAGGGAGGTCACTCCATTTTACAAAAACTTAAACCTAGCATACTATGCTTTGTCTTTGTCTTGTGCTCGTAGATTTGTTTTCTTGACTACATCTTGTGGATATGGCATAGTGATTCTTTGACTTAAGGCTTAAGCTTGTTCTGATAGGCTTGACTTGTATGTGAACTTGAACTTCTTTGAGATCATCAACCAAACATAATCTCTTATTATCATCTTGTGATCTTGTCGCCGTCTTATGCACTTGTGACTTTTAGACTGACATGCTCATACTGTTCTTGTTTCTTGGTCTTAAAGGCTTGAATAAGACACATTTCATGAAAATCTTTAACTATAACACCCCGTTACTTTAAGAAAGACATTCGGTATCAGAGTGACGGAAACTTCTTTAAAATTCTTTGACTTTAATACTTCGTCACTTCAAGAAAGACGTACGGTATCAAAGTAGCAGATGTCTTGAAACATGTACTTTGAGCTTACAATGAGTCTTACTTTTGGTCAATCAAGTATGAGCATGTGGCATGAATCTTTGACCTTGTCTTGATCAATAACCGTGAGCCATTCAGGTTCTTGCATGAAAGGTTTATGATAAACACAAGTATGGATAAAAGTAAGCCTTTGGCACTTCATTCGAAGTACTGTTGGTAAAACTACAATTCCCCGTTAATCAGTATAAATACTACCTGTGGTCAGGTGGAATTCCAAAGAATCTCTTTAACAGGGTTTCGCAGCTGTACTAGCCGTTCTCATTACCGGAGCGTCTCAAAGCAGATAACACGGATAAGAGGAACCGGTAAGTTACTATCTTCCTGATTAAGTCATCAATTCGTGTTCAGCTTTCCCTATGTCTAGATACCTTGTGAGGCTTCCCATGGACAAAATTGAAAATTGTTTAGGAATCCAGTCGATGTGTCAAGATGCAAACGGTGCAAACGGTTTTTATAACACACCAACAGTTTTATCTTTTTTAAAATTCATCCGTCAATTCATAAGCTGGACCGAATCGATATCCAATATCACAAGTTCAATCCATGTAGGATCTTACAAGTCACCTACCGCAGAGCTTGTTTGATGTTGGCTCTGGAAGGATTTCTATAATCATTGTGAGTACCTTTTAAGCATCACTCTAATTTTCTAGAAAAATCACAAGGATAATGCGTAGGACTCTTGATATATTTCTTGTTTTTACATTGTGTGAATTAGCAAGCATATTTTGGATAAGTGTCATAATGAGATTTATAGATGATATCTTTTATGGCTCTAGACTCGATAGTGCACATTTGGTTTTAGTAATCGGAGGCTAGAGCAGACTGCCACCTTTTTAATATCAACTAACTCGGAGTGAGAAAGTTGATAGAAATGTGTTTAATCTCAGTGAGAAATGAAACAAGAGGGTTTCTTTTGTCACTGGGTCAATGACGACTATATTCAATACCAGACAATAGCTTAGTGTTTCTGACAATTTATGTATTGACCCGGTTTATGCCTAAGTGTATGGAGGGTTTCTTTCTTTTCACCCTTTATCCTTATAATTCTTTTTCATTCTTCAACCCCTTTAGTTTCCTTTTAATTCTTCAACCCCTTTAGTGCTTACTGAGACTTCATGACTAGTACCTTGTTGGGTTTGTTCTAGTACTAGCTCCATTTTAGCCAGCACTATTCCCTTATTCTCACTTTTACTCCTTTTTATATCATGCCTATGGACTTCTACACTAACTAGTGGATTGTCCTCTGGGTAGATCCCTCCGGTTCTAGCTGGATCGTGGGAACGAATACCTAATCCTAACCACCTTATAACTCTAATTAATTACAAACATGGTTAGTCTTTTGGTATTATTCTCAGTCTTAAAACCATTTGAAATTACTCCCCCTCAACATGTGCATCGATTTTGAAAATGTTTTGCATATGAAGGTTGAAGCTTGCCACTGGAGTCCTTAAAAAAATCAATCTTTAGCCATATATTCTTAATTCATTTATCTTCCCTTATTAAAAATGTCAAATCTCTTGATATTTTGGATATCAATTAATTCAGATATTGATGGTTTTAGGGAAAAAAATATCCAATTATTAACAAGCCGTATTCGAAACATTTTTAATGCTCCCCCTCAATTTATGAGGGTATTATATATATAGTGTTGAGTACGTTAATTTGAATTTTTTTGAATTTATTGAAAAATTCTAGAAAATTCGTACTCAATATTTATATGCCACTATTATATGTCGACACAAACTATTTAACTATTCACAAGATAAGATTTTAAGATTAGACCTGACGATTAAACAGTACGTGTCATAAGTTTCTAGTCCATCTTGAGTTCCCGTGCACTAACCAATCGTTCTAGATTTCTGATGATTTCCCTTTCTCGCAGCTGCTTATCGATCAACTCAATCATAAGACCCGATCTCTTTCGGACAACAGCTGTCCACTTTTTTTTCGCTTTAGCATCTTCGTGATCTAATCCAGAAAAAAGGCAAGTACTCTGTGATGAAATATGTAAACCGACTTGAGTGTGCATCGAGAACGTGTACAACTACTTCATCTCACAAACTCTTTTCTGTTTGTTCAGGTCTTCATAGACAATTCCTGGTGGATCGTATGATGGAGTAGGGTTCTTTGAATTCAATTTCTGGAAAGGTCTTCTGAGGTTTGGTGATGTTAAGTTTCTTCTAGTAACTCTCTACACCAAACTGTAAATCTTTGCACGTCTTTGAGGATTAGTTCTTGTGATTGTGTTTAAACATTGAAGAGCCACAATAAGTAACAATAAACATTCCCGTCGAGGTGGAATAGCTTGTGTTGAACAGTAAGAAGAAGCATATCTTCAATGTCGTTCAGGTGTAGATCAACGAAGTCACCTTCTTTAAACTT
The DNA here is from genome assembly GCA_026074375.1 of Tanacetum coccineum. Classification (NCBI taxonomy): domain Eukaryota; kingdom Viridiplantae; phylum Streptophyta; class Magnoliopsida; order Asterales; family Asteraceae; genus Tanacetum; species Tanacetum coccineum. The sequence goes on from BQNB010105476.1 coordinate 5,970, forward strand.
ATAAAGCTATTGATCATCTCTTTTTCACATATTCTTCTAAGTGACCCTATCATGCAATTTCTGACCTAACACTCTTCCCACCAAGGACTTCTTAGTAGAGTAAAACGTTATTCTTGGAAAATTTTCTAACATGAGATCAACACATTTTCGTTCTTTCACCCAGTGCAGATTCCCTTTTTCGCATCTTTATCATATGCCTTGTTTAATGGTACTCCAAAGCGTAGGGACCATGTCTTTAATTCTATGATTCATACTGGCCATCTTTGTCTTCGTAATAGCCAAAGTGGTATGTAACCTATCTGGTCAGAAGCTTCAGGATACACCGATCATTGTTGTGAAATAGTCGAGCAACAAGGTTCGAAGACCTTGGGGACCTTGTACGAGGGAGAGGCTTGGCTAGTCACCACGGGAAACGCTCTCATTTGGGTAATTCCAATCAAGTTTGTTGTTAACGCATTAAAGCCCTTTCGGAAGTTGTACTCAGCTCGATACTGCTAGAGAAAGTACCTTTTAACAGATTGAAGGCAGGTCTTAACAAGATATCTTGAGTGAGATTTTCTATTTTGAGTCCATTCAATACGTACTTGGAGAAGTCAATAGGAGTGGTCATAAGATTATTGAATGTGAGAGAATCTTTTGTAGCAGAGACCATTTGATTGAACCAAGGCTGTGCGGGTTGATCAAGTACAACCTGACACTTGTTCCATTAAGGATTAGGAGTAGGAGGCCTTAGAGGTTGCTTGAACCAATCTGGATTCAAAGTCTTTCTTGTTTTAGGTTCTGAGGTATCTTATGGTTGAATATCATCACGAGCTACATCATCACCAGCATCATCCATAACCACCTCAGCAATAGGTTCTTAAATGGTTCTTTTCTGGTAGCAGACTTGCAGTTTTAGAGCCTTTTAATGGGCTTTTACCTATTAGAGTTTCCTGGGGGAGGATGGCTTCTAGAACAACTTCGAACTCTATGAAATTCTTTTCCTTTGGTCTTCTTACCCTGGTTTGGTCCAGCTGGAGGGTCTTCATCATCATCGTCTTCATCATCATCGTGCTTTCTCTTGTGGTCTTTAACTGTGTCGCAACTCCCTTATCCATTATGTTTTCGTCTTCAATAAGTGCTTTCATGAGTGCATGGTATAATCGATGATTGACATGATTTTTGTTGAAAGACTTGTTTGAATGCATGGATTGGTAAAGAGCGCTTTTCAGATCATACTCTTCTAGAGCTGCCTTGTCAGTAGACTTGATAGTAAACTTCGGCTTCTGTTGCCTCTTAACTTGTTCCCTCTTGATTTATAGAATCTCTGAAGCACTCTTCTCAGATCCTTGTTCTAGATCAACTGTTAGTGTCTGTTTATTGGAAGATTCAAGAAACTGCTACAGAGAATATTTCAGAATAAGATCTGCTATATGTTTCTTCAGTTCCTTTTGAAAGACATCTCCAACTTTAGATCCAAGATAGTTATCAATAATAAATGGAACTTGGGACTTGAGAATAGCAAGAGCTTCTGTAGAGGGTGTGAGGGTTAGGGCTAGGGGGGGTGGGGGGGAGGTAGATCAACAGTTTTCAGCTCAAACACATCTTTTTCCAATTTTGAAACTCTTAATTCAACAGCATTGAGTGCATTGGATTCAGGAACAGCAGCGGTGACGGTTGGAGCATCGGTTGTTATTGTTGGTGTGGGAATTAGAGTTGTTGTTGGTTGAGGTACAGATGGTGTAGTGGAGACAAATGGAGGAGGTAGAGTTGTTGCAATAGCTGTTGAAGGAGATTCTTGTACCGGTGTGGGAACTGTGGGTTTAGTTATCACGATAAGGGAATCTTCTGTACTGATAGAGACTGGATCTAGGGAGTTTCGTGTTGGATGGGAATATCCAGCAAAGAACTAACATCTGCATCTACAGAATCCTTAACAGTACTAACTAAGGAAGAATCAGAAGAAAGTTTAAGGAATTGATCACCAAAACCTAAAGATACAAATAAGCTTGAGCTTGATGAAGGGAGTTCGATTTTCTTGGTATCATCCTTTGCTTCTGAAGTCTTTTCAGCTTCTTCCTTTGCTGCATCAATAATCTCTTCATTACCTTTATCAGACCCTTCAACTTCAACATCTTTCATTTCTACATCCTCATCCTTGCGCACACGTATCTTGTACTTATAAATACCATCTTCATCGGATTCAGTTTCGACATCATCATCATCATCATCTTGTGTATCACTGGCATGATCATCTCCTTCATCATCAGCATCACCATCTTTATCATCCTTCTCAACATCATCATTATCATCATCAAAAAATTTACTACCTTGTTCATCTCCCCACTCAAGAATGATCTTCACTTCAGTAATGTCCTTATCCTCATCGAGAACCCCTGGTTTAGCACTAGTACCTTCACTTGAGGTAGTAAACTTTTTACAAAATTTCGACATGACTCGTACGTTTATACAACGTTTTTCAAGGTTTCAACCTTATTTTCAATACTTTTTCACAAAATTCGACACTGTCGATCAAAAATTCCAAATTCTCAATCGTTAACGTTTACCAGCACGTTTTTCCCAAAATATCATTCAATATCACTTCGTAAATACATTTCCACTTTTAAAAGTCCATCAAAATTCTCATAACTACTACATATCGCTTACAAGGGTCCATTAGGACATATATAAGTCCAAAATACTATTTAAGTCCAAAACCAAGGTCCATTTACATATATAAGTATATACTTATATGTAGAAATAATCCGGACCACAATAAGCCCTACCATTAAGCCGCGGCTCAAATAGACTTATTGGGTCGTGAGTCCATAAACTTCCAAAATACGTATATTAAGCTTTAAAATAAGTTATTAAACTACGTATCGCTTTTGGTTACTACCATAAGCCTCAAAAATAGTCCACAACATACGCCATAACACAAAAATAATCAAAATCACTTTCCTAGTGATTTTGGGAATCCATTCGTGGCATATAAGCTCAAAATAAGCCAAGAAATAGCTTAAAAATAAGCCCGAATAAGCTATACAAGCTACTATAAAAAATAAGCATTCTAGCATCATATATTATTCAACCATCACGACCACAACATCAAAACTTCAAAAACCCTCTTTTTCTTTTTTATCTCACACGAACCAAACACCTCTTTTTCTTTCGTTTCGCTTCTAAAAATCAATTTTCACAACGATCAACTTGTACAACTAACATCTATGCATCAAAATAAACGCAAAAGGATAAACGAAATTTAAATTTGAAAACTTACATGAAAATCTTCAAAAATTTATATTTCGACAGATCCGAAACCCTACCGTTGTTTACTGGTATACCAAGCACTCGTATCAACCCGGAATATCACGTTCTCGATCAAAGTTGGAATTTTTATGGTGGTTTTGGTGGTTTAGGGGAGGATGACCAAACACACACACACACTTGAGTGTGTGTTTTATTTTTTTGAAAATGAAAATGGAATTATAAGAAAATGAGGAGTGATAAGCATCTAAATGTACCATTCCTTGACATAAGTTTTAGCAACATTATAAGCCATTCTGGTTCCCTTCTTGACTTCTTGACCGGCCATGGATCCAAAGTGGTCTCGGGCCTTTCTTTTCGCGTCGAAATCACTTAAATACTCATAAAACTTAACCGTAAAATTCTCCCCAAAGTTAATTAGCATTTTGATTCACTTTAAAAATACTTTTCCATTAACCTAGAGTATTCACACGACATATTTTCACTTTACACCCTTCAAAACTCATTTGGACATTAACGGACGTGTCAGACTCGTTTTTCGGCATTTCTCACAAATCCATGGGTCAAACCACCCGGAATACAAATAACACAATAATACCTTCCAAAAGGGATTATTAGTCACAATAAACCTTAAATCATCACATATCTCATAAAAATCACCACCGTCAACACGGTACAAAATCTGAATAAACTGACAGAAAGTCAAATAGTCAAAGGACTATTAATGAAATATTCAGAACACAGAAAGGGCAAAGGTTACATTCTACCCCCCTTAAAAGAATTTCGCCCCCGAAATTCAACTACTAACATCACTAAACAAATGCGGTACTTCAATTTCATCTGATCTTCACGTTCCCACGTGAATTCGGGGCCACGTTTCGAATTCCACCGAACCTTGACGATGGCAATCCTACTACGCTTCAACTTCTTAAACTCTCTTTCCAAGATTTCCACAAGTTCTTCCACAAAATTTAACTTAGCATCAACTCGAATATCATCCAAAGGCACTTGCAGTGTTGGATCAGCCAAACACTTCTTAAGGTTCGACACGTGGAACGTGTCATGAACACCACTCAATTCCTCAGGTAAATCTAACCGATAGGCCACAGGGCCTACTTTCTCAACAATCTCAAACGTTCCAACAAACCTAGGTGCTAACTTCCCTTTCTTGCCAAAGCGTACCACACCTTTCCAAGGCGACACTTTGAGCAAGACATAGTCACCTACACTAAACTCTAGAGGCTTCCTCCTCTTATCAGCATAACTTTTCTGACGATCACACGCAGCCTTAAGTCTATCCTTAATCTGCGAGATCTTCTCAGTAGTCTCTTGCACTAACTCAGGTCCTATCAACTGACCTTCTCCAACCTCAGCCCACATAATTGGCGAACGACACTTTCTACCATAAAATGCCTCAAACGGAGCACATCTCATACTAGAATGATAACTATTGTTATACGAAAACTCAACCAACGGAAGATGAACATCCCAACTTCCTCCGAAGTCCAGGACGCACGCTCTAAGCATATCTTCCATACAACAGTTGAATTGTACGCTCACTCTGACCAACGGTTCTGAAGGGTGATAAGCGTACGCATATCTAACGGTCCCTAATGACTCTTAGCATTGCCTGCCAAAACTCGATGTGAAACGACCTATCACGATCGATATAATCGAGATCGGACACCTATGTTCTAGCAACTATCTCATTCAATACAATCTAGCCCACCTTTCCTCTTTATAATCCTCAACATAGTCGAAAATGGATAAGACTTAGTCAATCGGTCCAATAATGACCCAGATTATGTATGCCCACTCACTAGTCTAGGCAAACCTTAGTCACAAAATCCATAGCTATCCCTTCCTATTTCCATATGGGAATGTCAGGTCGTTGGAGCAGGCCAGATGACCTTTGATGTTTAGCCTTAACCTTCAAACAAGTCAAACACTTACTAACATACTCAGCTATATCCTTTCTTATTCCAGGCCACCAATACTTATCTCTCAAATCATAATACATCTTATCAGCCCCTGGGTGTACAAAGTACTTCGACTTATGGGCTTCATCCATTATCAGGGTTCTCACCTCACCCTTCAAAGGTACCCATATTCGATCCAGGTAGTACAAAGTTCCATCACTTCTTTGTTCTATCATCTCATCTAAACCTTTCTGCAATACTGCAAACTCATCCACAACCTCCTTCTGAGCCGCCAGTATCCTATCTTTGATACTCGACTGAAGGATCATATTCATAGCTCTAACTCTCTTAGGCTTTACTCTTTCCTTCCTACTTAGGGCATCAGCCACCACATTCGCCTTACCAGGATGGTAGCGAATTTCACAGTCATAATCACTAAAAAACTCTATCCAGCGATGCTTTCGCATATTCAACTCTTTCTGACTAAAGATATGCTGAAGACTCTTATAGTCTATATAAATGACACTCTTTGTCCCATACAGATAATGTCTCCAGATCTTAAGTGCAAACACAATCGCACCCAACTATAAATCATGGGTAGTATAATTTTGCTCATGAATTTTCAACTACATAGACGCATAGGCTATCACTTTACCTCTTTGCATTAACACACAGCCTAGTCCTATCCCGGATGCATCACAATATACCACAAAGTCTTCTGGTCCATTAGGGAGAGCTAGAACAGGCGCATTACACAGTTTATCCTTCAAGGTCTAAAATGCCAATTCCTGTTCCTCGCCCCAATCGAAAGTCTTACTCTTCTGAGTCAAGATAGTAAGAGACTTAGCTATCTTAGAGAAGTTCTAAATGAACCTACGGTAATACTCAGCCAATCCTAAGAACAAACGAACCTCAGTCGGAGTTCTAGGGGCTTTCCAATTCTTAACAGCTTCAATCTTACTAGGGTGCACATGAATTCCATTACCATTTATCACATGCCTAAGAAACTGCACTTCTCTTAGCCAGAATTCACACTTAGAAAACTTAGCATACAGTTCTCCTTTTTGAAAAGTTCCAAGACTAACCTTAAATGTTCTACATGCTCCTCTTGAGTCTTAGAGATTAAGATATCGTCAATAAACACTATCACAAACATATCAAGATACGGCCTACAAACTCTATTCATCAAATCTATAAATATTGTTGATGCATTAGTTAGACCAAAGGGCATTACAGTGAACTTGAAATGTCCATAACAAGTTCTAAACGCAGTCTTTAGTATGTCATTCTCATGCACTCTCAGCTGATGGTATCCAGACCTAAGATCTATCTTCAAGAAAAACTGCGACCCTTGCAGTTGATCAAACATATCATCAATTCTAGGAAGTGGATAACGATTCTTAACACTTAACTTGTTCAATTCTCTATAATCAATGCACATCCTAAAAGAACCATCCTTTTTCTTAACAAACAATATCGGCGCTCCCCAAGGCGACAAACTTGGTCGAATGAAACCTTTGTCTTGAAGTTCCTTGAGTTGTCTAGATAACTCCTTGGTATGTGCTTAAATACACATACCTTTTACCTTTAAAAACGAGCTAAAATAATCAAAAACGGACTCCGAAACTCAATTTCCCGAATAGGCGGTCTCGGAGTGAGAAAGTTGATAGAAATGCGTGTAATCTCTATGAGAAATGAAACATAAATCTTTTGAGAGATTTTGAGTGGCTAGGGAGGGTTGTGCATTGCATCACTGGGTCTTTGATTTCATTCTTCAATGTCAACAATCATCTTTGTGATTCTTAACAGCAGATGTATTGACTCGGTTTTTGCCTAAGTGTAAGGAGGGCTTCTTTCTTTTCACCCTTTATCTTAACTTTTCTTTTTAATTCTTTAACCCCTTCAGCGCTTACCAAGACTTCATAACTAGTACCTTGTTGGGTTTATTCCAGTACTAGCTCCATCTCAGTCGGTACTTTTCCTTTATTCTCACTTTTAATCCTTTTTTCATATCTAAGGACTACTACACTATCTAGTGGTATATCCCTGGGTAGATCCCTTCGGTTCTGGCCGGATCATGGGAATAAATACCTAAACTTAAACACCTTATAACTCCAATGCAGTAATATAAATGGTCGGTCTTTGGTACTTCCACATTTTAGCCAATCACATAACCATTTGCTCCCCCTTCATATGTGCATCGATTAATCGAAAGAGTTTAGCACATATATGGGTTAGCGTACACTTGAGATCTTAAAAATCACATTATTAGTCATATATTTTAATCATATTTTCTCCCATTATCAAAAATATTAAATCTCTTGATATTTTGGATATCAATTGATTCAAATATAACTGCTTTTGGGGAAAAAATGTCCAATTATAAACAAGCCTCATTAGGAACATTTTTAATGCTCTCCCTCAAATTATGAGGGTATTATATGGTGTTTGAGTATGTTAATTTGAAATTTTTTGAATTTACTAAGAAATTCTTGAAAATTCATACTCAAACACTATATATGCCTAATTTTTAAGTCTACACTACACATTTATATATTTACAAGATTAATATGTACGATGTTTGACCTGAATGATGAGAACATCATATAATAGAATCATATGGTTCTTTGTAGCAGCTGTAGGTCTTCTCCGTAGTCTCTCTTAAGAAGTTGTCTTATCTTCCCCCTAAATTAGCAATCCTTTCTTGAGTAGATTCAAAACTTTCTTGCAAGCCACATCAAGCAGTCTTAATGTATAAAGCCCAAATGTCCAAAGTACACAACTAATTGAAAACCGTAACACCAAAGTCAATTAAGTCCTGGATGTTCGTATTTCTCCTTACACGATAGCGATGATATAAATTGAAAAACCAAAGTCAACTAAGTCTCGGATGTCATAATTATTCCCTCTAAGTAGTCGAAATGAAAACACCTAAGTCAACTAAGTCCCAAATGTACTCTATTCTTTCTACAGAATACTGACTAACTTAAGGAATCATCATACTTATCAAACCTATGTGTACCTCTTTTGTCAACTAATTCTACTCTTTTTAAAAAACAAGCTTAGTAATTAACCGTTTGAGGAAACATTTCTTGAATCAGTAACTAATCTTCTCACGTTTAGAATAAATCTTCTTACAACAGATCCTCCTGGTATCTCAAATGATGCATACTAAAAATAACAAGATATATCTTCCCCCATGTGGATGAAATAGTACACCCGAAAGTAATAAGTTAAAACACTAATTTTCTCTGCGGTTATGACATTTGTCTTCCCGGAATGGCCTAAAATCAAAGAAGGTTATGGACTCTATCACGTGTACTTGTTGTACGTTCTAGTGTATCTACTATGTTGGGAATAAATCTTAACAAGTTACTACTTCTAGTTCAAGAACTTAGTACTGCTCAAGATTATAACTAACAGTATTAACCAGTTAGTACTGCCAGAAGGAAGTTAGTACTGCCAGTACTAAACTTAGTACTGCTGGAGGATTTTGTACTGCTGCATGAAGATTACAACTGTTGAAGAGATAAAAGCGTGTTTTGTGATATATATGGACTGATTCAATGTATATCCTATATATTTAGAAGATATGTTGATATATTATAGAAGTTTAAAAGATTTGTAGTTATCTTATAAAGGACTCCTTGGTGTATAAAAGGAGATCCTAGGTTTTGGTTATAAACACATCTCGATAGACACATTCATAGCTTCAAGGTTGTAAACCTTAGTACTAGACAGAGTACTCGTATTATTCATCATAATAATATTGAAGCTTTTTGGTTATATTCATTGTTCATTCATTCTACTGCATCACAGTTTACTATTACATTGATATTCTTCTAAGTACTAAAGAGTAGATTCTGCATACTCTTAGTATTAACAATGTTTCTAGCATAGTTGTCTTGAAGCTATTCAATACAACTAACCCTTTAATAAGGTTTGCAAGATCTAGTTGGGATCAACAAGTGGTATCAGAGCCTTGTATTATGAAACTTTGATCTAGAAGTTATGGAATTTGAATTTGCACAGAGTAACACTACTACTAAGCTACCCATACTCAAACTAGGTAAGTATGAGATGTGGGTGATAAGAATCAAGCAATACTTCCAGGTACAAGACTATGCTCTATGGGAGGTCATAGAGAATGGTAACTCATGGGTATCTGTACCACAAACAACCCAAGAGAATGGTACTTCTGTTACAAAGATGTCAGTACCTGTAACTGCTGAAGAAAAGACCAACAAGAAGAATGATGTGAAGGCTAGAAGCTTGCTACTCATGGCTATTCCCAATGAACATCAACTTACTTTCAGTCAATACAGTGATGCTAAAACAATGTTTGCCGCTATCAAAACACGATTTGAAGGTAATGAAGCCACTAAGAAAACACAAAAGACACTGCTGAAGCAATAATATGAAAATTTCAGTGCATCTAGCACATAGTCTCTTGACTCTATCTTTAATAGGCTCTAGAAGATTGTTAGTAGGCTTGCAATTTTGGGTGTGGTCATCACTTAAGAAGACTTAAATTCAAAATTTCTAAGAAGCTTGCCTCCTAAGTGGAATACTCATGTTGTTGTCTGGATGAATAAGGCTGATATTAAAACAATGAGCATTAATGATTTGTACAACAACTTTAAAATTGTTAAACAAGATGTAAAGAAATCTATTGGTGCAAATAGTGGTGCTCAAAACATAGCCTTTATGACTGCTCCAAGTACTAGCAGTACTAATGTTGTTAATACTGCTAATCCTGCATATGAAGTTAGTACTATTAACTCTAATATTAACACTGCTTGTGCTCAAGTTAGTACTACTAACTTCAGTGATAATATTGTGTATGCTTTCATGGTAGAGAATCCCAATGGTTCTAATCTCCTATAGCAGGACTTAGAGAAAATTCATAAAGATGATCTGGAAGCAATGGATTTGAAGTGGCATCTCTCTCTGCTAAGTATAGGGGCAAAAAGGTACTTTTAGAGAACAGAAAAGAAAATTTTCATTAATGCTAATGATACTGTTAGGTATGGTAAATCCAAGGTAGAGTGTTTCAACTGTCACTGTCACAAGATGAGACACTTTGTCAGGGAATGTAGAGCACCAAGGAACAAAGAGGGTCAGTTCAAAAATCAAGACAACACTAGGAAGCAAGGAAACAATGAAGACACATATTCAAAGGCAATGTTGGCCATAGATGGTGTAGATTTTGACTCGAGTGATATGACAGAAGAACAGGTTCAGACAAACATGGCTCTAATGGCGTTTTCTGACTTTGAGGTATACAATGATAAAACTTGCTCTAAAACTTGTTTGAAAAACTATGAAACTCTTAAGAAATAGTGTGATGATTTAATTGTTAAGCTTAATCAAACTGAATTTACAGCAGCTACTTATAAAAGAGGTTTAGCAACTGCAGAAGAACAACTTATCACATATAGAAAGAATGAGGTTCTTTTTAGTAAAGAAGTTGTAGTTCTTAAAAGGGAAGTAGCTTGTAAAGATTATGAAATAAATGTGCTTAAAAGTGAGTTTGAAAAAGTTAGGCAAGAAAAAGAGGGCATTGAATTTAAAATTGAGAAATTTGATAAAGCCTCAAAGGACCTAGATAATTTGTTAGGGAGTCAGATAATTGACAAAAGTAAAAAGGGTTTGGGGTATAATGTTGTCCCTCCTGTAACATTCCGTATTTTCAGGTCATTTACGACGTCATCTATTTTAATAATTTTTTTTCGTACGCATTTACTTTTAATTATAATAGTTAAGTTAAATCGCGTAAGCTATAAATTATCAATTAACGTAAACGGACACCAAACGAATTAAAGTTTTCATCAAGCAAGCAATATATTATTTTTACAAAAGTAATAATCAACTTTTTATATTTTATTTTTATTGGTTGCGTAAAGTGATTACGTTTCGCAATAAAATACGTTTAGGCATACCCGGAACCACCAAAACTTTTCTACGCTTCAACAAATACCCACTTTTATACCCAATACATAAAAGTTACAAAAATATATCATATATATCATACATAGGACGAAATTGTTGCAATTTATACAAAGATATATGAGAAAAATCTTGCAACTTGGTTTTGTACATCACTTGCTCATTAAAAACCTAGCTAGTATTGTTTCCTTGACCAAAGACCAAGAACAAGCTTCCTTAAGACCATGAACTTGTCCCATGACCAACTATTGCATACTTTTGACCAAGGACTTACCATATATACTAGTATTCATGCAAGACAATTCATATCACAAAACACTTAGCTAAAAATCAACCAAAAACCCCTCTCCCTCCTCCCTTTTAGCCACGGCATGAAACACCCCATATAATAAAACCATACAAAATTTTATACAACCTAAACACACATACACACATCATTCCTAAGATATTCTAAGATGTTTCCAAGTATTGGTTAACCATTTTCAAGTATTAATCAAGAAAAGGAAGGTTAGGGTTTATTTGGAAAAGTTAGGGTTTCATATTGTGCAAGCTTGGGTTTAAAGGCTAAACAAGGGTTTAGCACCTATTTTTCATCATCATCATTCATCATAAGGTCTTCTATAAACCTTTATACTTTCATTTTATGAGTTTTTATGTATATGATGTGCTATGTAGTAAAATCACCATTTAGGATATGTTTAACATTTTAAAAGTGGATTTTCTTGTAAACATGATTTATGGATTTGTACACATGTTATATGGATGGTATATTGAGTTTACAAAATGGTTGTAAGACTTGTACACACTTGGCTTATGTATAAAAATGATTATGGATAAACTAGTAAATTAGGGTTTACTTAATGAAGTTATGATTTTTAAGTGTTATTATGGACTTGTTAATCTTGTTACCTTGGACATTTGGTCAAAGGATGAACTAATGGACTATATTATATGTATCACATATAATACTTATGACATATGAGACTTGTGGTAAGTTACAAAAGTAAAAGTACATAAAATAAGCTTTAAATAAAAGTATAAGTATGGATTCTTAAGGGGCTGTTTATAATTCAAATTTCAAACAGTGGATTTGACATTATATAAAAATAATACGTCTCATGACGATTCCAAAAAGATAAGAAACTCGAAAAACGGATTAATAACGAAAAAGATACGGTAAAAACAAGTTATACGTTAATAAACGGAGTCGTAAAAGAATTTTTATAAAAACTTTTTATAAAAATTATTCAAACAGCAAGTTTGGCATTTTTAACAAATTATACATATTTTTAGGATTCCAAAATGATAAGAATCGTAATTTTTCAATTAATAACGAACGAGTTATGAATTTCGCGAGTTTACGACAATTAATACTTTTATAAAACTATTTTTATAAAAGTTACTGTTCATGACAGAAATAATTATTTTTGTAAACCTCATAAATAAGTAGAACTTTCAATTACGAGAACGTACTCGAAAGAATCACTAAAAACGGAGCTATAACGAATAAAATATGACGTTTACGGGTTTTACGATAATTAAAACTATAAAAATAACTTTATAACTGGTGTGAACAGTAAAAAGTACTGTTCATCAGAGGGTCAAAAATATGAAAATGTCAAATTATGATAACTCGTCCTAATACGAAAGCGTGGGCATAAGAAACGTCAAAATCGGACTTAAAACGCGAAAGTTACGCCAGTTTTACTAAAACGGTAATTATAAACGTTTTTACTTATTAAACACAATTTTACCAAAACAATTAGATGGTGATTGAACTATATAGACCTATATGTGGTATTAAGCAAAGTGCTATATTACTAGGGAGTTTCATAATGAGGCCTCTTCGGGGTGGCGTATCGACGAGTTGTTGGATTTACGATTTAAAGTGTCCTAGCTCCTCATACGTTCACTACATGACCTCTTAATTATGATAGCCCGAACGATAGTATGATGAGCTATACGACCTATAAATAATCAAAGTGTTTAGTACTTATACGACCTATATTGGATTAGGTTGCCTTCGGATTCCTTCGTGACGCATTTTTCTATTGTGATATACTTTGTGGATTACCATTCACTCGAGGTGAGTTCATAGTCTCGCATTTCAATCTTTTCAATGTTTTATAAACCCGCGAGGGGAATACATGCTCGTTTACAAACTTGTATATTTTACTACAGTACAATTACCTTTCAATACTTTGTGAGTTCATAGCCCCCTTTTTACTACGTGATTGTTTTACAAAATCTACGGGGTGAATTACATTGCTTGTTTTACTATTGGACACAAGTGTTTTTCTAAGTGTTTTCAAAGTGTTTACAAAGTGTATGCTATCCAGATTACTGCCTAAATGCTATTGCCTAAGAGCCACGAACTCGGGTGCAAATCCCTTATAATTACGAATACTGGTGCAAATCCCTTATAATTACGAATACTGGTGCAAATCCCTTATAATTACGAATACTGGTGCAAATCCCTTATAATTACGAATACTGGTGCAAATCCCTTATAATTACGAACTTGGGTGCAATTCCCTTATAATTACGAATACGGCTTCGATGTCATGAGCTTAGTGCAATAATATATACTTAGACTTGATGAATGTGTTTCTCTTGTCTACATTACTTGTTTTGGACTTCGGAATATGTACTTAGTCCACCATTACTTCGATCTTGTGGTCCACTTTTAAATACTTCTTGATTTACTGAATCACTACTTGGATTTCGGATGGATTTCGGAAATAACACTTTTAAATGTTGTAACGCTACTTTTCTTCTGAAATATTTCTTAAATTATTTCAATACTGCTTTTTACTTAAACCTATGAATTCACCAACATTATTGTTGACGTTTTAGCATGTATTTTCAGGTTACTATTTTGCTAGTGGAGCATTGGGAGCATTCGAGTCGCACGGATATATTTTTGAAGGCTTAATAACTTGAGTACCATTCGACAAACGTTTTAAACAAAATGTTTTCTATTGCATTATAATTGGGACCCTTTGTAAACTCTGATTTTAATATATCGAATGAGAAATTTATTTTAAACGTCTCTTTTGAGGTCGTTTTCTATGACTTGTGTGTATGGACTATGAAGTAGCACCCCATTGTTACCATTCCGCTACTACCAGATTTTGGGGGTGTTACATGGCGTGTGCATTTTGAGGAACTAGATGCGTGTGTTACTGCTGGGAGTTTGGCAAAGGTGAGCTCATCTTGTCATTTAAACCTTCTTTTGTAATGAGTGTTTAGAAACTTATAAATTAATCTGCGCAGGGCATATAACACCTAAATAGGATATGTAGGTGATGTGCAGTTGGTTCTGTGCAATTGTTGATTTGATGTGTCAATCTTCCTATTTGCAAAATGAACGTATGATAACCTGTATTAAACATGCACAACGAATGTATATTAATTTGTTATTCTTGAGTTATAGGCGATATAAAGACTGGTCATAGGTAAGCAATTACATCAGATGACCATTTACCTTTTTAGACTATCTCGCATTAATTCAATCAGTAAAATCTATAGGAGTTTGTGTTAACCTTAATTACATTGATAGTTATGTCTTTTGAATTTTCCTTTTGTAGATTAAAGGCCCTAAACTGTTCCTATTTATATGTAAGTTATGGTGCAGAGTATTGTATCATACCTGCACATTTAGTTTCTCAGCCTTATTTGGTATACATGGGTCCATTTTTTATTTTGGATAAGTTGTCCGAGGTTGCTGAATCCTCTCTTTTGGTGGATAAGATAAAGTATGTGTTTGGTCGTTCGCGCGGTGAGGATGAATCGTTTGCTGGATTGATGCGTGATCTCTGCCTTTCACTAAGGATCTCATTGAGTAAGAAGCGAAGGCTGGTAGCTGAATTGGAGGCTGTCGGAGAGGTGGAAAGTGCTGTGAAGTGTTAGGGGCATATGAGAGTCATCGTTGATCGTGATGCTATGACGCTTGGGGAATTGGAAAAACTGTTGGGACGTGCTCAGGTTGGGGTGAGTTTGAAGGCTGGTTTCGTTGCTGATATGGAAGTAAAGGATTAGGCGTTGTTAAGTGCGGCTGTTTTTTCCTATATGTCCTGATTCTGAGTAATCAGTTTTGTTTAGGCTGAATAATGGTTGTTTTTGATGTTTCTCGTTGTGTACTGCAGTTTTTGATTCAAGAATAAATAAAAATATGGTTTTGAGATCTTTAGATCTTTAAAATTCCTATAATTATTGGTTATTATGTTATTAAGCTAAAGGGTAATGTGACTTTGAATGAGAATATAACAATAGGTGAATTTGTTCATTAGTAAAGTAGCACGTGAATGAGGCATGATAGGCTGCCAAAAATTTATTTCTGAACAACTTTCCGTGTGCGTTAGGGTGTTTCGATAGGTTATCGATAGTCTCCTTGAAAACAATGTTACGTGTCCGTTGGAGATTGAGACCAACAGACAAATCTGTACATTTTGATGATGAAAACGATGGTGTTTAGGGGTGCGGATGGTAAGATGGTGTATCTTTTGGTCTACTTGTGATGGTATTATTATGTTTAGTTGGTTTGAATGTTAGTTTATGCTTTAATTTTGTATGACGGTTTGGAAATGTATGGATGTTGGTTGTTTTAATGAATATTAATGGTTTGAAGTTTATATATCTTGAAGTTTTGTTTTTGTTTGGTTGGTTATTTTGTATAATTTTTATTTTTGTTTATAATTTGTTGTGTTACAGAAGTGTAGTTGTAGTTCCAGCTCGTGTGTGGTTTTTCAAAGTTAGACGGGGTGTACAATGAAGCCTAATAAGCTCATACTTTGTTGGGTTAGAGATGGTTAGTTGTAGTTTGCAGCGATGTAGTCTGTGCTGGCTCTGTTTACATTCCGACATAGTAGCCTTTCCGATCTTGTTAAATGCAAACACTTAAAGGTTAGGTCATCCTCCACAGTTAAGAAGTAAATTTCTTTTGGCGGTATTTGTTAGCATTGGGACTGATAGCCGCGCTGTTCTTGATAAATGCAAACCTCTAATGTTTTTGTCCTCCCATAAATGTTAAAGAGTTAATCTTTATTTTTAGAATTTGTTAGCGTTGGGATTGATATGCTGATGTAGTCAAGGAACTGGTTTAATTTTTTATGTTGTTTGTGTTTGCATGTTTTGTCCATATGGACTTTTAGTCTGGCAAACGTTTTAGCTGTGGTATGTATGTGATTCGAACCTTGGCCTAAATTTTTTAGTTCCGTGAAATAATTTCAGGTACAAAAGTTGAAGTAGTTAGATAAAAGGTTGATGCTGAAATGAATGTGCGTTGTTGGAATGGGCCACTTGAGATATGGATAGCAGATGATGTCTTGCCTAATATGTTATGTTCATTAGTTGTTAGGCATATGGATCCTCAATGGTTTACTTTGTTTAGGTAAGTGCAGTTACGAAAGACAAAGAGTTTGAGTATTTATGGAGTTGTAGTTACTTGTCATTAGTATGTTTAATTCCTTGGGATAATTCTCTGGTTAGTTAATAATGCTTATGATACATTTCAGTTACTTTTTACTTGTCTGCCTTTTGAGTTTTTATGTTCGCTTATTTAAATCTGATTAATGATTTATTTTTGCATATCAGATATACATCTACATTCTTTCAGTGAAGTTATTGACAATGGCTGCTCTTTATATATTGGATAAGCTTGCTGAGGTTGTCGATTCCTCTCGTCTGCAAGATAAGATGAAGGTTGTCTTTGTTCAAGCACGTGGTGCAGATGAATCTTTTATTGCGTTAATGCGTGATCTTTGTTCCGTCCTAAGGGTGAGTATCGCTAAGAACCGGAGGTTGATAGCTGAACTGGAGATTCTGGGACAGCTGGCAGAAGCATTGAAGCCTTTGGATTACATGAAGGAGATGGTTGTTCGTGATTCTATAACACTTGGAGTTTTGGAACAACTATTGGCTGGTACTCATGTTGGAATGCGTTTAAAGGCTAGTTATGTTGTTGAAATGGAAGAAACGGAGTAGGGTTTCATGGTTTGTGGTTTTTATTAGGTTTATGAATAACTCAGACTCTGGTTTTGAGATTTTATAATGTTAAGATCTGGAAAACTATTGTAATGTTTTCAATTAAATCAATGAATACAGTTTGATAATGTGTTGATGTTTGTTTATGGTTTATATATAATTATATTTAGATCCAGTTCATTCTTGTATGGTAATAGTTATTCATTATTTTTTGGCATATGGGTCCTCAATGGTTTACTCTGGTATGGTAATAGTTGTTCATTTGTTGCTGGTTGTGTATGCATTTATGGTATAATTTAGTAGTTCAGCTGGAATTTGTTTGTTTTGCTCTTCTGAATTGTAGCATTAGTGTTGTCTGTAGGTGTTGTTGTAATTGTGTTGTGTTATCTGGTATGGTAATAGTTGTTTACCGGTAAACTCTTCCTGTGTTGTATCATATTGGCTGAGGGTATGCAGTTATCTTGGTTTAAAAGTTATAGTAAGTTATCAAATTGACTATGTTATATGTGTGGCAATTTTAGCCATT
>BQNB010105477.1:0-23593 GCA_026074375.1 Tanacetum coccineum
TTGGATTCTTCCAAGGTAACAAACTCTTTATATCATAAAGAATCGATCAAGGCGTGGGATCAACAAGTGGTATCAGAGCACATGTTGGGTTTTTAGAGAATAAACCTATGTTAGAAGGAAATGGTCCAAAGTGGCTGTTTGATCTTGATTCTCTAACCCAATCCATGAATTATGTGCCAATGGTTGCAGGGTCTAGTTCTAATGTTTCTGCAGGTACACAAGCAGTTTCTGAAGGATGCTTCATACTTTGATGATGCTTCACTCAAATCTGTTGCTGATGCACAAATACAAGATCAAGATGTGACTCATGATGATTGCAGTTTTCAGGATAATAGTATTGATGATCAACAAGTTAATACTACCAGTCCACAAGTTAATACTGGTAGTAGAGAACT
The DNA here is from genome assembly GCA_026074375.1 of Tanacetum coccineum. Lineage (NCBI taxonomy): Eukaryota > Viridiplantae > Streptophyta > Magnoliopsida > Asterales > Asteraceae > Tanacetum > Tanacetum coccineum. Next base: position 396 of record BQNB010105477.1, read on the forward strand.
TAGTACTGCTATTCCTGAAATTAATACTGCTAATCCTGAAGGCTTGATGGGACCAATTCCTACAACTGAAGACACACAAGAGGAGGATCAAGGCATTGAGTTGGGGAATCTTTCACCATCTTATGAAGTTTCTTCACTTCCCACGATATAAGACAAATTCCCAGGATCTCCAATTGATCATGTGATTGTGATGTGCAGTCTTCTTTTAAACAAGAAGGATGACAACCTCTTATCTGAACTAGGCTTTCTTAGTGCCATTTATGAAGGAAAGACTCACCATGACTTACTTCATCACCTCCTTTTGCCTGTTTCTTAATCCTCAAGAAGAACCAAGAGAGTTCTAAAGCTCTTAGTGATCCTCTTGGGTAGAAGCTGCAAGAGGAACACCTACAGTTTCAAGCGACAAAATTATGCGTTCTTGTAGATTTGCCTAAGGGTCAATAGGGCTATATTGGTACAAAGTGGGTCTACATAAAACTAAAAAGTGAGAGGGAATTGTTGTCAGGACAAAGCAAAGACTTGGTTGCCCAAGGAACATACACAAGAAAAGGTAATGACTATGAATGAGTTTTTTGCTCAATGTGCTAGAATGCGCAGCATAAGAACTTTCAAGCTTCACACACTTCTATATGGGTTTCACCGGTCTACCAAATAGATGGTCAAAAGTGCTTATATACCTATTAGGTATCACAGTTGAAGAGAAGTGTATGTAAGTCCAGCCTCCCAGGCTTTTGTGAAGATCTGACGCATCCCTGATAAAGACTATAAAAGTTGTTGAAGCTCTATATAGACTTCATCAAGCACCCCGAGCTTGGTAAGACAACATTGTGCCACGATTATCTTTTTGATGCAGCAATGGATTTCAACGGAGGAAAACATTGTGAATCAGCTTTCTTTATCAACTCAATAAGGGGCACACTCACTGCTTGTTCAAGATCTACGTAGGATGATCCTATCATTTTTGCGATCTACCAAGACAATGAGCTTTTTGTGAAAGAGTTTGAGAAGCTTAGGAAGGCTAAGTTTTCAATGAGTTCTATGGGAGAACTCACCTTCTTTTTAGGTTGCAAGTCTAAACAGAAAGAAGATAGGCATCTTTATTCATGTCAAGATGAAATAAAGTCCATGGAAATGTTGAAAAAGTTTCAACTACACAGATGTAAGTCTGCCATCACTCCCCACAGATTTGGAAAAGCCGCTTTGTTAAAGATGCAGATGCTGATTGATGTTGATGAACATGCTTTATAGATCTATGATTTGATCATTTGATGTATCTTACAGCATCTAGACCAATTTCATGTTTGCAGTTAGTGCATGTGGCAGAGCGGTTTATCAAGTTTCCCCAAACAATTCCCCTCTTTTAGCAGTCAAAAGATCTCTCATAAGATACCTTAAAGGGCAAACCATACCAATAGGGTCCTTTGCGGTATTCCTAAGATTCCCCAATCTGGAGTTAGTTGCTTACAACCACTGATAGTGACTGCAAGGCGCTGGAGTCTGACACTTGATAGGAATTCAACCCCTAAGGAGGTTGTCATTTTTTGGGAAATAGTTTAATTCTTGGCAATAGGCAAAGATAACACGACTGTGGTTTAGCCCTCATCCTACACATTGAAGCTGCGAATATGTACTGACTTGAAGAGACGTTGCTGTGGACAAATTCTCTGTGAATCTAAAACCCTTGGCTTGATTAATGGTAAATTTTAATGAACACAGAATTTACTTGCCAAATGCACCAGTACTATCTGATTATAGAAAATCCTGTTCAACATCTCTAAACCAAAACATAAGAGATTGAGGCATCCACTTAATAAGAGATTGTAATACTAAAAATTTGTTTCAAATGGCTAAAATAGGATACTGCAACTTAATGTAGCTGATCTGTCTTACAAAAAAGGTTTTGAATGCTGTAGATTTCAGTACTATGGTTTCAATTATTGGAATGCCTCAACCCTAAGGCCTAAATCTCTTGTTTGTTTTTTGTCAAGTTTGTTAAATGTTTAGTAACTGTTAGTTATTGAGTCAATTTACATACCTAGCTAGGTGCAATTAGTACTATATCATGTTATATTTAACACTGGTTTGTTAATACGGTTACTTATAATATAGTTACTCAGCTAAATATATATGTCTATATTCAACCCTTTAATCTTGTGAACTAACACTTAATACTGTTTAAACATGAAACATGTTTGTGCGACTTATGCTTTTTCTTTGTGCTATAAGCTTAAACTTATTCAGGATCTAAAACAACGATGAGGCGTGTCAATACAGGATTACTCCATAATGTCCACCCATATTAATGGGCGGAAACAATGTTGTTGTTCTGAAAAGTTTGGTTTGCACACCACACAACAAATGGTCATCAATTCACCATGTCTCATAGACTTCAAGAATTGACCTAGTCCAGAGCAACGGCTCCTGGGAAGACTTCCCCCAAATCTGTTGATAGTTGAGAGAGTTTGTTACGCAAAACTATATGGTCCTCAATGCACCATGTCATTACAATGAAGCCTTGGCTAGTCCAGGAGCAACACGGCTACTGTAAGATTTCTCAACATCCGTTTATAGTTGGTATTAAGTCAAACTATATATGGTTATCATTGCACCACATGTTTTTCACTGAATGAGAATCAATGGCTTACTTCCAATAAGCAAACGCAATGGTAAACGACTCCTCATATCCTTCGTTCTTAAGTACTGGCTGTACACGTTTGCCAACAACTCAACTTTGTGTAATATGTGAGCTAAATCAAAAGAGAGATTGGTGATCTCATAAACAGAAAGAGACTGTGTGAAAAAGATAGATCGAAAGCGAAAAGTGAGCCAAACAAAATTGAGAGATGAAATGTGAGCCTAAAAAACAGAAGAAGAGGAGATTGTATGAATTATTCTTTTAAGTCTACGAAACATATGGAGTTTTGTACTGCTTATGGGTGGAGAATTAATACTGCTAAGGCCATTTTTAGTACTGCTAAGGCCAAACTTAAATACTTCAAGTATGACCGTTAGTACTGTTTGGTGCCTACAGAATTTTTCATTAATTAATAGAGACCGTTGAAGATATTCCGCAAATACCTATGCAATATGGGTTTTGAACCCAAGGTGTTGTGGTTGTGAGTTCACCCCCCCCGCCCACCACCACCCGTTATCCCACTCGCCAATTTGCCTGGTACTGCATATCAGTTGGGGACCTAATATAGGGTGCTACCGCCCGATATGGACCTCTTCGTGCTCAACTATATATGCCTATGCATTATATTCACACAAATCTTCAAATTTACTTAATATATACGGTCAACAACTCTATCATCCTCCTGTTTTCTCTATTAAATTGCGGCAATTAACTATCCTCCCGGCCCCATTCATACATACACCGATCCATATCCCACTCAATAACCTCACCATCGTTTCTCATGGCAAATTTGGATTTTAGTAGCTACAAGCTTAACATGTAGCCATTTCTCGAGCAACAATACTAACCGTATGCAGGTTCATTCAATCATTGATTTCATCACTCGAAATCATATTTACTAAGCACCGTTACTAAGAAGACCAGGAGGTGTTGTATCAATTTATAAAACAATTTTGGAGACTGCTGAGGATTTTACTGATGATAATAGGCACCGTCAAGATTCATGCTACTATAGATAACACTCACTTTCAATCACTATAAAGGTTCTACTACGGCGACATCTCAATGTGGATGAATCAAGATGAAATACCTCTCTTCCAACTACAGAATTTTTGCTCAACTGGCGCTTTGGCTATGCTACTTTGACTCAATAAGTTAACCTTATCAAAAGTCTGCATTTTACCTCAGATGGAGTTTCTTATACATAATATCCTATCACTGTTAAGCCTAAGAAGACTGCTGTCGGAGCAGTTTAGTAGTAATATTGCAGCTCGCTGTCATTTTGTTTAGCCACAAATAAGAAAGTTCATTTTTGTCATATGGATGATCGTTGACCCATGGGTGTCTAACAACTAGTCCCCATAAGTTTTTCGATGTACCCTATGTTTGTACAACTATGCCTAGACATGCAGAGACACTAGCTATCAACAACTACACAAGAAGTTTAATCTGTTCCCTCTCTAACCCTGAAGAAGTGTTTAGTCATATGAAAGGATCACAAAGGTTTTTCCCAGACAAAAAAAGGAGGTTGCTTATTTCCAAATATGTTAGCTGATTCCAAACTCCCTCAGCTTCACCTCCAACAGCATATATTCCACTGATCCTACCCAACTCAACCATCACCTACTTCAACCATCTCCCCTCGACCATCTCCAATTCAACCCTCACCTACACATCTATCACCAACACAACTCTGGCTCAGAAATACAACCTTCTCCTACAAACCTCATGACTCACCTCTCCATGCTGTTCACAGATCACATGGAAGTGGAGAAACACAAGTGTAAAACAAACATATCTTTGGCAGTTTCTGTCTGTTTTTGGTCATTTAAGTCTGTTTTTAATGGAAAAAGGTATGTGTATTTAAGCACATACCAATGACTGGCTGTAATTTTGACTCATCATGCCAAAAGGATTAAAACCATCAGCAGCCAACCCTAATCGAACATTTCTAGGGTCACCAGAGAACTCATGTTTCATCATGTCTGTAACATCCGAGAAATTTTGAAATTTTAAAAGACTATTTTAACCTTTGACTTTTCGAGTCTGACTTGACTTTTTGATTTTTGACGTTTTATTGTCTAATAAAAGCAATTACCGCATGACCGGTAAATTTTTCGGAACGTATTTAAATAATAAATTATATTTATTATTACACACCGTTAGTACAAAGTTATTTTTAACTTATTTGATTCGAAAATGAAAAAGGATATATATAAATTCATAGCTGATTTATCAAAAACGAACCACTAAATCATGTTTTCATGATTCGGACCCTAAAGCAATTTGATGTAAAACGATATTTCAGACAACTTTTTAGTTTCACCCGAGACTTGAAAACCAACGGAAGAGGACTAAAACAGCCTCGCTGAATTTCGAAAACCGCGTACAACGCGTACCGACACAAAAATTATTTAGTTATATTAAATATTCGCTTCTTATTAAATAAAAGTATTTAACAAATTATTTATCATGTTACTCAAAAACGTTTATTTAAAAACGTAATTTTTCTCAAAGTTCATTCTACGGACAAAGATTGTCAGAGACACACAAATAAATAATGAACCTTTTATTTAAATTTTATAAAAGATTTATAAAAATTATAGTCATATATATACTCATTTTGTTAGAAAAATTATTTAGAAAACAATGACGCAACTTTTGTATTTTGAATAATTCGTTAATTGGCCTAAACGAGACCCGAACCATTATTTTATAAAAATTACACTATTGACCCCTGTGGTAATATTTACAACAATAACCCTCAACTATCCTAGGCTTGCCATTTTATTTAAAAACTTTATTATATATATATAGATAACAATTAGGTTATCTCATTTTTATATAATGTTAACCTAGCCACTCCTCTCCCCTCTCATAAGGTTTTCGGCGCCCATTCTTTTCCGGCGAGTACTTCCGGCAACCTCCACGCCGAACCGCCAACACCACCTCTACCATCTTCACACCACAACAATCACACCCATCGCCTATACATCATCATCACCTCACCACCACAGCCGCTACACCCCATCACCATCTCGCTGCCATTATAGGGTGCGTTGGGTTTGATTTGCAGACCCGACCCACAAGGGTGCGTATGGTTATATACCGAAAGGGTGCGTGTGGTTACATAGCAGCCAACATAGGGTACGTTTGGCTGTGTAAACTCGAGTAGGATGCGTTTGTTTTGTGGTTGCATCGAGAAGGGTGCGTTTGGCTGTCTTAATAGCCTAGGGCGCGTCAGGTTCGACTGCAGCCCACAAGGGTGCGTTTTGTATTAAACCACAGCCGTAGTGTGCGTTTGGTTTGTATATTAACCGAGTAGGGTGCGGTGGGGTTTAGCATAAAACAGCCAAGGGTGCGTTTGGGGTTGTTATATTCGTATAGGGTGCGTTTGGTTGATGTAGTACCAGATATGGGTGCGTTTGGATGGCTGTTTAACAGCCATGATGTGCGTTTGGTGTTTATAGAAGCTGAATCGGGGGTGTTTGGTTTAGCGACAGGGGTGTTTGGGTTAACAAATCTGCCAAGAGGGTGCGTTTGGTGTTGAGGGTTAACAGCAAAGGGTGCGTTTGGTTTATCAGAAAACGCAAAGGGTGCGTTTGGTTTAGCTCAGGATCAACGAGGGGAACAACGAGGGTTCGTTTGGAGTATATAATCTTAACTAATAAAAATATACCAAAAATTTATATAAATATTATAATCGGACCGGTGGTTAATTGGTTAAATAAATGTGACAAATTATTATTTTTCGGATACATTATATTAGACTGCGGACGAATATAAAATACTATGATTCGTACGAAGTTACAATATGGAAATAATGTTTATTAAATGATAATTAATAAACACCCTTGAAATGTTAAAATGATTTTTATTAAATTAAATTAGGAAAGTGGATTTGCAACAAAGTCGTTCGATTTGGGATCGTTTTATAAACAGAAAGGTCATGGCGAAATTTATATAGATTTCTATATTTAGTAATGTTTTACTAGAACTGCTATTGTTTTAGAAACCGATAAAAGGGGACTCCAAGATTATATTTTTAAAGATACATTAACTTGTATTATAAAATAACCCGACCAATGAACGAAAACTATACTTTTACAATGAGACGAACTGTTCTAGACGCAACCCATCGAAGAAACAAAATATATTTTACAAAATATGATTTATATTTTATAATGATTATAAACTGTTACAAACATCGGTTGTATAATTAATAACGTTAAGACAGGTGTCTACTTTTATTCCAAGTCTTTTTATTAATGAAATTGTCAAGTAATTGGTTTAATTTATATACTCGCATCTTACTATTTAATACCTGCAAGGTATTATATACTTTTTCAATTAATCACTGGGATGTTTGTCCGGTCTATAATAATTCAATTATGTAATTTATATAGGGTTATTTTTTTTCAGTGTGTCATATATATACAGAATATATATTTCACACTTTACGTATATTCCCAAACTGTTTATTTAACAACCACCTTAACTAATTACAACTTTAATCTAAATCTTTTATGAAGTGTGCGTTGAACATAACTATTCATCGGGAAAAACCCCAAACGCATTTACCCTTGGCTAGTGAGACTTAGTCGTTTTAAGATAGTTGACATACTTCTTGATCAAACCGTTTCTGTTTACGTTTCGTCTTGTATCAATGTGTTCATTCGCCAATCGTTCTTCATGTCGAGGTGTGGTATAGCCACTCTTTCATCTTGGTTTTACATTTTACCTTTACTAATCGCGGGGAGGTATGCATGCTCAACGCTATATTTACCATGTTCGTTTTCAATATCTTTTAACATTACTATTTCTACACATTTGGTTTTTTACATACTTGATTCTGCAATTCTTTTACAATCACAATTACATGGTTTGGAGTACAAACTTGAGTTTCTTACGGTGTCACATACCATTCGCTCACATGTTTACGAAATTGTTTACATACTCATTTCAGAACTCAATCTGCTTGATTTTTATCTCCCTCTTTTGCTACTTATGGATTTTAAGTACTCAATGCTTTTTACTATTACAACAGTTAAATTTTTATGGACACAGTGATTTCTGTTATCATCTCTGTTTTATGTTCCTAAGAACATAAACTCACCATTGCCCATTTTATCTGAACTGCGTCACAATTTTTGACCGGGAGAAGGTTGAGGGAGCGCGGTGTATGAATTGATTTTTTGGGATTGACATCATCCCCCTGCCATCCCCACATATAAAGAGTCCTGCCAGCACACGGCGCCCCCTACCCCCTTCCACCATAAACACCCCACCACCACCCCCCCCCTCCCCCCCCCCACCCCCCCTCCCCCCCCCCCCCCCCCCCCCCCCCCACTTATCCCCCCCACCCCCCCCACCCCCCCCACCCCCCACCACCACCTTACCAACCCAACCCCACCCCCCCCATTTAACCGTAAAATTAAAAATTAATCAATTATATTAATAGATTATTTTTGAAGACTTATATATCAGTGTGTTCAACATCCGGCCTTGTGAGTAAGCTAACTCACTAGTTTTGGATGGTCCAAAACGAATGCATAACCATGTCGGAAACAATTTGGTTGTTTACGGGTTTGAACATCTACACGGGCACATTTAGTGCATTAAATTGCATACATATATGTCGAGCTTCAGTGTCATGAGCTTAGCGCAACAGTAGATATTATAAATTATGTGGGTACTGATATTGTTATAGAGACTACATTTACCATTTTGGTAAATCAACGAGTTCACTGTCCATACTACTTAATTGAAACATTACTAAATTTTTTATACACTTTTCATATATTGCGGCGAAGCATATAAACATTAAACTATTTTCGGTTCTACTTTTACTCTTTACTTCTGGTATTTATTATAAGGATTGAAATAATCTATACATTACTTTACAACACCTTTGGATTCCAATCCATTTTCATTTATACTTATATACTCTATGAACCTCACCAACTTTAATGTTGACACTTTTAGCATGTTTTCTCAGGTGAATTTAGATGGCTTGGATTATTTGCTGTGCATTGGAGTCTGTAATTCAAAGTTTTCATGGTGATGCAATTATGGGACAATTTTATTTTGAATTTAGAAAATCAACGAGATTGTTTACAAACGACAACTTTAGGAGTCGTTCTCTTGTATCGTGTGCTGGTTGTTATTATGTATGAGTATAGCTCCCTGACATATTTCCGCTGCGACACTTTTTTGGGGGTGTTACAGATTGGTATCAGAGCCAGGTTGTAGAGACTAGGTGGCATATTGTACCTCTAGACTTTAACCGTTTTCACTCAAACAGTGCATCACATCAAACATTTTCAAAGTGCATACACGTTACTTGCTTATGTGCTTTCATTACGTGCTGCATTATGTGCTTACATGACATACATATATGTAATATATATGCTTACACCTTTTGCGTTTATCGCACGTTTAGTTATATAAGAGTTATTTATATAAATACCAGAGTACTTCTTAAGGATTGTGTGTTGTCATATGGTCTCAATTATACCTCACGACATTGTGTGTTATACAATGGTCTCATCTTACTTCTTAGACATTGTGAGTGTGCACAACGGTCTCATTTCATCTCCAGAAATTGCGAGTTAAACATTGGGTCTCTAGGATATTTATTTTTCTTCTAGCTTTTATACTATATGTAATTACACGGAAGACCGTATATTTTTGTTTACATGGGAATTCTGTATTAATCTATGTATTACAAGTACTTGTAAGGGCGGGACTTGTGATCTGAAGATTGCATATGATATTTGCTTTGTTAACAAAGCCCGTCAAAGTTTGTTTACATGGGATTATGTATGAATTTAAGTTCACAAGTCTTGTATGGGCGGACTTAGTTTCTGCTTGATTAATGTTCTCAATAGCAGTAACACTTGGTGCTTGAGTTGGTGCTTGATTTGTAGTTTTAGGTGTTGTTTGAATGATCAATGGAGGTGTTGTTTGAATGATCAATGGAGGTGTATCTGAAGCAACGGTTGTTGAAGTAGATGGAGTTATGTTTTGTTGTTGACATTGATTAAGTGCATTAGCAGCAGTTACAGCGGAAGACTTTGACATAACTGTAGTAGTTCCATTGAGTAATTCATCGAACATTAGACTAAATAGCAAATCCAGCTCATTTGACGTTGCTACTGTCTCAGCTGCTTGAGGAACATTTTCTTGACTTTGGGGACCGGGACTTAAACTGCCTTGTTCAAGTGCCGTTGTCGGACATTGTGGAACGGGGTTAGAACTAACGTGATCTGAAGCCATTTGAGGTAATTCGTCAAAGTTAACATGAATGGTTTCAACTATCACTCTTGTTCTCTTGTTATATACCCTGTAAGCTCTTGACTAAGTAGAATACCCTACAAAGATACATGCATCACCTTTTTCCTTTATTTTGTCAAGATTTTCACCATCTCTGACGATGTAGCAAAGAGAGCCAAAAATGTGAAAGAACTTAACAGATGGTTTCCGACCATTGATGATGTGGTAAGGTGTTTTCTCATGTCGAGGAATTATGAGTGAACGGTTCTGAGTAAAACATGTTGTGGCAATTGCTTCAGCCCAGAAGAACAAAGGAACTTTAGCGGCGCTTAGCATTGTTCGAGCAGCCTCAACAAGAGTACGGTTCCGTCTTTCGACAACGCCATTTTGTTCAGGTGTTCGAGCAGTTGACGTTTGGTGTTCAATCCCTTCTTGAGCAAATTATGCATGAAGAGTTTTATTCAAGAATTATGTGCCTTTGTTAATTCAAACTGTTCTAACTTGAGCATGAAGTCCTCTCTGAACAAGTTTGAGGAATTCGATGAGAACTTCTGGTGTTTCATCTTTGGATCTCAAGAAGTGAGTCCAAGTATATCTTGAATATTCATCAACAATTACCAACACATATTTTGTAACATCCGAGAATTTTCGAAATTTTGAGTGACGATTTCAATCTTTGACTTTTAGGGTCTGGCGTGACTTATAAGAACGAACATCTAAATCACGTTTTCACGACTCAGACCCTAAGGCAATTTGATGTAAAATGATATTTCAGACAACTTTTTAGTTTTACCCGAGACTTGAAAACAAGCAGAAGAAGGCTAAAACAGCCCCGCAAAGTTTTGAAAACTGCACACAACGCGTACCGACACACAAAAATAATTAAATCTATTTTTTTGAGGGGTGAGCGAGAGCGGAAAAAGAATAGAGGGAAGTGGATGGTTATTATTAGCAGTAATCACTACGATCAGAGGAGAGAGTGATGGAGCAGGGTACATAACACAGGGGAGAAGCGCCGGGTTAGCGAGGGGGGTACGCTGCATAGAGTCTCAGCTGGATATCGTAAGGGTTAAGCCGATTAGTGTAGATGGCATTGGGTAGACAGCGCAGGCGCTATCACTTGGCCGTCTAGTTTCTCATACGTAGAGCTATGTCTTCTAGATGTCGTTGACGTTATAACGGCGCCAGCTGTGGTATCGCACGGCTCGCATAATCATAACAGTGGCGGCGCGAGATCTGTATAGCACGATAGACGGAAATTCTTTACATAAAAACATTTACTAAAATTATCAGAAAAATGATTTAGAAAACAATGGCGCAAGTTTCGAGATTTGAATCGTTCGTTAAGTCATTCAAACGAGTCCCGAACCGTTTTTATTAAAAACTATATTAAACATTTACAAATTAGACCCTAGTCTATTAAAACTTGTCATTTACTTTTACTATATATATATATATAATTATATATCTTTTTTCATTTTTACATATAACCTCACACACACTCTCCCATAACTCTCTCTTCTCCCTCCCCAAATATCCGGCAGCCGGCGACCACCACCACAGCCACCAGAAAAGTTTTTCGGCGAGCTTTTTCGCCACACCAAAAACCTCCCCATACCAAAAAATAACCGGATCATATCCGAATCCTCTCTCATCCACGGTGCCTCCATGCGCCGTCGTCGACCACCCCTCCACCATCAGCCGCGGCAGCAGCCGCTGCCACCACCACCATATCACCACAGCCGCCCCAACCTCACCATCAATACCATCACCACGACAGCCTCACCACCAGTCGCTACAACCACCGACGCAACCACCATCTCCATCACTAACCATAGCGGCCGCCACCATGATGGGTGGGTATAGCGGGCTGCCGCCATAAAAGGGGTGTTTGGTTCGTGTCATTAATAAGGGGGTGTGTTGGTTATTTTATATACATCTAGGGGTGTTCGTTGGTGGAGGTTAGCAGCCGTGAGAGGGCGGCAGCCGCCACCAGGGGGTGTGCTTGGCGGGCTGCCGCCGCTATAGGTTGTGTTCAAGGGTGTCGGGTTAGCCTAAGGGGTGTTTGTTTGTTGTAATTATTTAGGGTGCGTTTGGTTTTGTTTAGAAACAAAGTGTTCGGTTGGTTGTGGGTTCACAGCCGGGGGGGGGGGACAATTTGGGTGTTGTTTGGTTAGCAGCCGGGACAGCCATAGGGTTTCGTTGGGATGGGTTTAAGCTGTCGAGGGTCCATTTGGCTTTTAAATCAATAAGGGTGCGGTTGGTTTAAATATAACAAGCCGGGAGTTTGGTTTGGTTTTCGTTTGGGTTGAGCTGGGTTGGCTGCGGGGACAGCCGGGGACTGCCGGGATGGTTGTCGAAATCACAAGAGTGTCGGGTTGGGTTGATATTGATATCGATAGGGTGCGTTTGGTTTGTACTCCACGAAAAAGGGTATGTTTGGTTTAGCGACAGGGGTGTTTGGGTTAACAAATCTGCCAAGAGGGTGCGTTTGGTGTTGAGGGTTAACAACTAGGGGTGCGTTTGGTTTATCAGGAAACGCAAAGGGTGCGTTTGGTTTAGCTCAGGATCAACGAGAGGAACAACGAGGGTTCGTTTTATATAATCTTAACTAATAAAAATATACCAAGAATTGATATAAATATTATAATCGGACCGGTGGTTGATTGGTTAAATAAATGTGATAAATTATTATTTTTCGGATACATTATATTAGACTGCGGACGAATATAAAATACTATGATTCGTACGAAGTTACAATATGGAAATAATGTTTATTAAATGATAATTAATAAACACCCTTGAAATGTTAAAATGATTTTTATTAAATTAAATTAGGAAAGTGGATTTGCAACAAAGTCGTTCGATTTGGGATCGTTTTATAAACAGAAAAGTCATGGCGAAATTTATATAGATTTCTATATTTAGTAATGTTTTACTAGAACTGCTATTGTTTTAGAAACCGATAAAAGGGGACTCCAAGATTTTATTTTTAAAGATACATTAACTTGTATTATAAAATAACCCGACCAATGAACGAAAACTATACTTTTACAATGAGACGAACAGTTCTAGACGCAACCCATCGAAGAAACGAAATATATTTTACAAAATGTTATTTATATTTTATAATGATTATAAACTATTACAAACATCGGTTGTATAATTAATAACGTTGAGACATGTGTCTACTTTTATTTCAAGTCTTTTTATTAATGAAATTGGTGTCAAACTAATTGGTTTAATTTATTTACTCGCACTTACTATATAATACCTGCAAGGTATTATATACTTTTCATTAATCACTGGGATGTTTGTCGTGTTATATAATTCACGGTATGAATTATATAAGGGTTATTTTCTTTCATGTGTCATATATATACAGAATATATATTTCACACTTTACGTATATTTCCAAACTGTTTATTTAACCAACCACCAAACTATTACAACTTTAAATCTAAATCTTTTATCAACGTGTCGCGTTGACATAACAATTCATCGGGAAACCCAAACGCATTACCCTAGGCTAGTGAGACTTAGCCGTTAAGATTAGTTGCAACTTCTTGGTCGAGCAACGTTTACAGTTTCCGTTTCGTCTTGTATCTCAATGTGTTAAAATTCCGCCAATCGTTCTTCATCTTCAATGTGGAGTTTAATAGCCCCTCTTTCAATTGGTTTTTACATTTACTTTACAAATCTCGGGGGAGAATACTGCCAAGACTAAACTTGTTTACATATTTTCTTTTTTTTTTTTTTTTTTATTCTTTTTCTTCTGTTCTCAATATCTTTTACATAATATTCTAAAACTTGTTTACATACATTGATTTGCAATTCTGTGGTGTTGACACGATGATTTTCAAATTGGTTTACATTCTTATTGCATGCTCGCTATGGGATTCTTATTTGGACTTCATTTTTTGTCACATATGCATACTTTACTTTTGAAAATGATTTTCGGTTTACGATTTGTTGGCCTGCGGGGCCAACGAAGCTTTACATGCAGGGTGTTCGTGGAGGAAACTCCCATGATGGAACAATTTTTGTATCACTGGCCGAATCGGGTACCATTTAAAAGGTCTAGTCACAGCGTCATTGAACTGTAAATCACTTGGAGGGTGAGCGCGAATGTTATGAAATAGATCTATTCGGGTGTGGATCCCTGTTCGGGTGATTAAGCTATCACAGGTAACGAACATTATAGCGTGATGTCCACGCGAATGATATAAAATAGATCTATTCGGGATTGACAACCCCCGTTCGGGTGACTAGCTATCACTGGGAACGAACGTTATAACATGTCGGATCACGTTGGGACTACAGGGCCCCCCGACAAATACATACTTGGAACATTTTGGTGAATTTTATTTGTCCTTGCAATCCATTTAATAAAAAATCTTTGGGTTAAGATTGTACGTTTTGGTGAGTAAAATAATGGGTCGTGCATATTTTATAAATATTTTACATGGTACTGTGATGACACAGTGGATTAAATATATTTGTTGAAACTTACATTCTTATTTAAACTAATCTATGAACTCACCAACTTTAATGTTGACACTTTTAAGCATGTTTTTCTCAGGTGAATTAGATGCTTGGATTATTTGATGTGCATTGGAGTCTTTACATTCAAGTTTTTCATGGTGATGCAATTATGGGACAACTATTATTTTAATGACTTGTTGAAGACAAAGAAAACTTACAGTTCTGCTTATACCAAGCTTATTCTCAGAGTCAAGAAGCTAGAGTCTCAGATAAAGATTGGGAAAGCAAGGAAACAAACTAGGGTTGTTATTTCAGATGATGAAGTCTTTGAAGATGATTCTTCCAAACAGGGGAGGAAGTTCTCTAATGAAGGGGTTCAAGATGATGAAGGAGTTCATGAAAAAGCAAGCACTGACACTGAAATATTTGTTCAAGAAGTGACTCCAACAGAAGTCATTCAAGATCAAGAGGGAAGTGAGAAAGTAAGTGATGAGGTTAGTACTGCTGGTTTGAAGAAAGGTCCTGTTAGTGAAGAAGTTCCAACAGTTAGTACTGCTGAGGTAAACCTTAGTACTGCTGGAGGAACTGTTACATATTCAAGAAGAAGTGCTGAGAAAAGATCAAGAAAAGATAAAGGAAAAGCCATTTTGATAGAGGAAGAGCCTAAGAAGAAGTCTAAGAAGGACCTTGAACAAGAACAGTTAAGTTATGCTGAAGCAATTAGACTTGAAGAGCAAATGAATGAGGAACAAAGAGCTCAAATTGCTAGAGATGAGGAGATTGCTAGACAGTGGGATGAAGAAGAAAGGAAAAGAGCTATGGATGCAGCTAAGTCTACAAAGAAGATTGACTAGAATGATCCTTCAGTCATTAGATATCATTCTCTTAAGATGAAGCCTAAGTCAATTGCCCAAGCTAGAAGGAACATGATCAAATATTTGAAGAACCAAGGAAATTACAAGATCACTGACTTCAAGGGAATGTCTTACAATGACATCAGGCCAATCTTTGAAAAGATCTGGGATTTTAATCAGAATATTAAGCCTATGGATGCAGAGCAAGGAAGTAAAAAGCAAAAGTCTCCTGAAAAAGAAAGGTCTACTGAAAAGATTGTGGAAGAAGAGGCTGTTACACAAGGGGAAAGGGAAGAAGTTGTCAAAGAACCAGCAACAAAGAGAAAGAAGTCTATTCCTAGAAAAATAACAAGGAAGAGACAAAAGCTAGAAGAAGATGCTGAGAAAGATGAACTCAAGGGATTTTTGGAGATAGTACCTAGAGAAGAGGCTCCCATAGAGGTTGAATCTTTATCAACAAAGTTTCCTATTGTAGATTGGAAGACATGTGTTTTGACAGAGACTTTCATGTACTATCAAGTTTTCATAGGTGATGGAAGTTCAAAGAAGTATAAGGTACTGAGTGAAATACTTGAAGATTTTGACAGAATGGATGTAGAAGAATTGTTCAGATTAGTCAAGGAGAGATATAGTACTTCAAGTCCAGAAGGTTTTGATCTTATGCTTTGGGGAGATCTACATACTTTGTTTGAGCCTGATAAAGATGATAAGATTTCGAGAGATCAACATGAATACAATCTTTTAAGCTGGAGATTATGTGATTTCTGTAGTATCCATATTTTGTTGATGGACAATGGATTGGCAATTCATATGTTGACAGAGAAGAAGTATCTCTTAAGCCAAGAGATGTTAACAAAGATGTTAAGTAGAAAATTGGAGGTAGATCATGAGAGTTCCCAAGCATTTGAACTTCTCAGATTCATAAGATCTCAAGTGAAAAAGTGACAGAATTGTTTGAAAGAATCATCAGCAGAAGAAGAAGACTAGAAGATTTTATTCAGAAGAAACTTGATGATTTGAAGGATAAATCACAAGTTTAGGGGAGGATTGTTAGGAATAAATCTTCATATGACTTAATACTGCCAACAGTACTAAAGGAGTTAGTACTGCCAGCACAAAGTTAGTACTGCCAAGGAAACTTAATACTGCTAGTTGAAGAAGTTTGTACTGCTAAATGGTCAAAGCTGATGATATGAAGATAAGAAGGCATGGAGAGCATTTCGGAATATTTAGTTTTGAATTGTAACTGTTCCTAATAGATAGGCAGATATATTTGTAAAGGGCTCCTTGTATTTCTATAAAAGGAGATCCCTAGAGTAGTGATAGTTAGAACTTTAAGAGATACACTTAGAGAGAATTTGTAATAGCTTCAAGGTTGTGTAACCCCAGTACTTAAAGAGTACTCGTATTATTTATAATATTGAAGCAATAAGTTTTCTGATTATTGTTTGTGTGTGATCATTACTGTTTCATTCGTACATTTCTCTAGAGTATCAAAGTGTAGATTCTGCATACACTTTGATATATATACAAAGTCTTAATCTTTGTTATTTTGGATTCTTCCAAGGTAACAAACTCTTTATATCATAAAGAACCGATCAAGGCGTGGGATCAACAGGTATAGAGCAACAACTCTAGGATACGATCAGAGGAACAACGCAAATCCTTCGTACCAAGAGCGAAGGCAATCTATGGAATATACCCTAAGCAAATTCATGAGTGAATAAGCAAAGAGACATGAAGAAAATTCCAATTTGATTAAATAAATCTGAGCTGCGACAGATGCTGCCATTAGGAGCTAAGGAGCATTAATTAAGACTTTAGAAATTCAAATCGGTCAAATGAGCAAGGTAATACAGGAAAGAGGATTTTGAAGCCTACCAAGCTCAACTAAAACAAACCTAAGAGACCAAGTCAAGTCAATCTTTACTACTATTGAAGCTGATTCATACTCGATACGCCGTATTGGATCATCCCAATATGCCGTATCCACTGGACAGAACAGTACACTGTTGTACAAGTCAATACAAATGACAGTTCCTTTTCCAAGTCGTTTGGATAATCATTACTGCGAAGAAGAAGAGGGGAACTATGGACCAAAATTCACGGAAGCTTATGGAGCTTCACATATCAATAACGCCATACCTCGAAAGGAGAAAGACCCAGGGAGTTTCACTCTACCTTGCTTTACTAATAATGTTTGTTTGATAATGTCCTTGTTGACTTAGGAGCTAGCGTTAGTGTTATGCCTCTCTTGATCTACCTTAACTTAGGTTTAGGCAAATTAGCTCACACTAAGTTGACAGTTGAATTAGCAGATAGGACAGTAAAATATCCAAAAGGAATTGCTGAAAACGTACTAGTAAGAATTTGTAAATTTACTTTCCCCATAGAATTTGTAATTCTTGATATGCCCGAGGATATCAAACTGCCCTTGATCCTCGGAAGACCATTTTTTTCTACCGCCCATGCTAAGATTGATGTTCACAAAAGAAAGATTACTTTAAGGGTCAGGGAAGAAAGGAATATTTTTACAAGTGTAAAACTTGCTAGTAGTTTAATTAAAAGGGTCTACATGCTAAGTTTGAGTAAAAGAATGGAACTTGATTTAGAAGCTAGGCTCATGGGAGAAACTTTGGTGTTAAATAGATCATTAGACCCTTTCTTGGAAGATTAAATTTAACTAAATGATCTAAATGAACCATTTGAGCTTAGGAGAAATCAAGGTGATGATTTAATGCCTACCATTAAGGAAGGTGAGGTAATTGAGGAATTTAGAACTAGGGATGCAGATCTTGATACTAGAATTGATGATTACCCTAGTTATTGCGAAAATGATAAGAAAATCCACATAAACTGTATCCACAACTTAAAGTTATCATGCATGATAGGATTTGAATTTACACACGTCAACTTCAACCTGTTATTGTACGTCAATGTGATGTCCAAAAAGTTTCATAACTCTATAATGAAAGATAATATGGTGTACAAAGGGGATAATGTTGTAGGAACCTTAATGAATGTGCCTATTTTTGTTGGAACCTTTTCTGTTGTGACTGACTTTGTAGTTTTAGAAAATATGGATGCTTATCGTGATGAAGGAATGGGCGATGTTATTATTGGCGAACCGTTCTTAAGAGAATTTGGAATTAAAGCAAGATGGTTTGATGGAATGATTACCATTTACAATGGTGATGATGAAGTAACTTACCAAATGGTGCGATCACATCCGTAGTTTAAACACCACACTAATGAGCAATGCAATAAAATCCCACCATTACTAAAGGTAAGTGAACATGATAAGATGAATGGGATCTCGCACTCATACCAAAAGTTAAAGAGGTTCTACAAAGGAGTTTTGAATCTAGGACCCGACTTTATTCGAGTTCCATCAATGGAAGAATGGCTCACACGTAGGCACATTAGCGTGCATGAGATGGAATAAAGAAGAGAAGCTGAAGACAAGTCTAACTTAAAGACTTCCCTGTAAACAAAAGTGCTTCCCGAGAGACAACCTGGATTGTTATTTAATTTTATCGAGTCTGTCTTCCCAGACATCAATATGGCATATCCGCCCCATACCATACGGAGTATTGATTGTCTAGACGTCTTTACTTTTTATGCATTTTAAAAACATTATTGTCAGTTCTGGAATACGGCGTATTCATTAATTTGATACGACGTATCCACCAAACTGACCTGCATTTAGTTTGTTTAGTCTAGTTTAAATTAATTGTAGATGCCAAGATAGGAATACACATTTTTCCTATTTTATACAGGAGCTCGTGAAAGAAATATCGACGAAGTTGATGGAATGCATATTTTCTGGAATTCTGTGTGTGTGCTGTTCGTGCTAGGATTCAAACGCTTTTCCAGCACACAATCTTGCTCATAAACGCAACTTGGAGAATCTATCGAGCAAATATCAGGGGAGTTTCTATTGGGATTCTTGATTTGATGAGACAAAGTGAATAAAAGAATGAAACAAAAGGACTTAAACACAAAGCTGGAATTCTTCAAAAGATGGAAGATTTTGAAAAGTCTAAAAGATCTCCTTATTTAGATACAAGATAATAGAAGATATTCCTAAATGTTTAAAAGATTTATTTGTCTAATGTTTATCTTCCTTTGTAAGTCTTGGACTCCTTCTGTTATAAAAGGAGGTTCAGGCGTGTATTTTTAGTGTACACAGAAAAATGTAGTCGACTAAAAGTGTGTGTGTTCTAGGCGTATGGTCTTTTAAACGCCTATATAGTTTAGCCTCAAGGATCTTATGATTCCTATTACTAGTTAGAGTAACCGTTCTACAGTTGATCATGTAAAATTGGGACTGTGTTGAATAAAAGAAAACCTTGATGTAATTTGATTCGTGTTTATTATTTTTACTGAGTATACATATTATATCATTGTTACTTTGTGATCCTAGATGAGAACTAATCATTATCGAGTCTAAAATAATCTAACAGGTGGTATCAGAGCCTCGTGGCTCGTGATATCTAGGATCTCAAGGTTTTAGTGGTTTCTGTTTTTCGGTGATTAGTCTAATTCGATAAAATTAGGGTTTCATTACAAACCCTAAATTAGTGAAAACATAAGGGTTTTGAGGCTGATATATGTTTTGTTGCTGTGTACCAAGAAGCTGATGTGTGTTTCATGTTTAGAAAAGTAACAAAGAAGCATCATTGAAACTCAAGGTTATAAGAAGAAGTTTTATTTTTGGCGTCAACAGCAGGAGTGATTAATCCAGAAGGAGCATCAGGTTATTCTGGTTTTGTTATATTTCATGATATGATGATGGTGTCGTTTATTGAAAAGAAGCAGCAGATGGAAGAAGGTTACTATATTCGTTTTGGAATGAAGGAAAAGCAGCAAGTGAACATATTTTGAAAAAGAATGGAATTCGTTATGTTACCCTAATTTTTAGGGATTATGTTCACTTCCCATAATAACTTCTGGTGTATATTTTGGATGTGTTTGATTGTGCTGCTAATTTTATGGAAGTTTGTTGGCAATGGAACTTAATACTACCAAAGAGAAGAATAGCGCTGCTATCATACATGTTTATGCTGCCAAGGTTACTTAGTGCTGCTCGTACTTTATTAATGCTGTTATTGATAAAGGTAAACTGCTGTTGGTTCGTGTTTATGTGGAATAGTAGTAAAGCCTTAGTGTTTATGTTGCTAGTATTGGTTTTTGCTGCTAGGGCATTTCAAGAGTTACTACTATTGGTTCGGATACTATTGCTAGAGTATTTTTAAGCAATAGGATAATATTGTTGGCAAATAAAGAGTTTATACTGCCAGTTCATTGTTTGTACTGCTCGTTTCTACTGCCAGTTATGTTTGATATCGGCCAGTGAAGGTTTTTGGTTCTTGATTGGTTGGTGGTTATCGAACAACACACATAATTGGATCTTGAATAGAACAGAAAACCAAGATTGTTTGTTTTTGGTGTTTACTGTTTAGTTTTTGGTTTTGATTTTAAATATGCTTAAAAGTTTAAAGGCTCATACTTATTTGAAGAATTGATTACGAAGATGGTTATTTATCACCTATTTGAAGTTGAAGTGGAGTTTTTTGAATGCATGTTCTTATCATATCTTAAAGTGGGTGATATCTTAAGTAAAAAAAATTGTTAGGAATTAAACTCATTATCCTTAGTACTGCCAAGCCAAAGACTTTGTACTGCTTAAGATATAACTGCCGGTACTAACTAGAAGAAAGTTAGTACTGCCAGTACTAACTTAACACTATTGAAGGACTTAAGACTGCTGCATGAAGACTGCTAAAGGGATAAAGACGTGTGAAGTGATATGTATTGACTTATTCATAGTATATTCTATTTAGTTAGAAAGATATGTATAAGTTTAACAATATAGAAGATTTGTAGTTATCTTGTAAAGGACTCCTTAGTGTATAAAAGGAGATCCTAGGTTATGGTTTTGTATGCACAATAGATTCATACATTGTTCATATATAGCTTCAAGGTTGTAAACTCTAGTACTACACAGAGTACTCGTATTATTCATAATAATATTGGAGCTTTTCACTTATACATTATTCATTCAGTTCTTTGTTACATTCATATTCTTCTTAAAGGAATGTACATATAAATAATATATGTTCGGTCTCTGTTTGAGCATATGGAGATGCACATGTAATTCGTTGGTAATAGTTAATTAAATATATTGAGATATAATAAATTAAATGTTAAACAATAAGGACTTTAAAGGAAAATTGGGAAAAAGGAAAGTGGGCTATGCCCCTTCCCTTTGCTCTAGTCGGCCGAATAACCCAACCCAAAGGAGGTGGGTTTTTGCTTGTTAACCAAGTATTGAGAAAGGCTATAAATAGAGATTAGGGATTCATTAGTTAGCTAACCCTAAATCTCTCTTTCTTTCTCTTTGTGCTTGATCGACTGAAACCCATATATAGGGGTGTTTTGGTTTTGCTTTGTTTGACGGCAAGGAAACAAGAAACATAGTTTCTTGTGTTGATTTGATTCAAGGTTTTCCAAAGGCGATTGTTTAATACTATTAGTACTAGCATACTCTATTGCTAAGAACGTATTGTGTACAAATCCGTAGAGAGATCATACTTTGATCTTTATTGTTTCTTGATTGAAGAATTGCTAAAAGGTACACGTTTTCTTTTACTTTCTTGTTATGTTAATTTATATGACTATATGAAGATCATACGTGTTTATATTCCGCTGCGTACTCGTATTTATTAATAGTTAATATGGTCTTTATGTCTACTAATTTCAACAGTGGCGTCAAGAGCCGGTCATATAGATCTATAAATTACATAATTGTTATCAAGAACGTTAAAAATTGCTAGGTTTTGATGTTGTCTTAATTTTTTATGATGATCTTGTGTTCATAAACCCTAATTAGGGTTAATAAATTTAATTAGACAAAACCCTAAGATGTATGCAATTTTTTATTTGATGGATATCATAGTTTAATTGTTAATAATCGGTATGTATTAATTGTTAATATGAATCTTCTCGTTTTATTAAACGTTAATTGATGAGATCCATGGTGAATCTTGCAAGTTTACCATGGATGATGACATGTGATATGTGATATATGAATGTATAATAATTGTTAAGTGTTAAACATGCATAATTGATAATAAAAATCAGATCTTGATGTATATTAGTTGAATTTTACGTTTTTTGTAAGTGTTATGACACCTGTTAGTAAAATATTCATAATAAATTCATCCGATATCGAAAAAATTTGAAATTTTTATGGGTGGTCCAGGACTCGTAGATCTATAACTTTGTAGTTTTGAGCTAAGGCTCGAGAAGATTCTAGCTACACCTGACGTGACCTAAAGTGAAATTTAAATTGTTTTGACAGTTTTATGCTATGTGTCTTTAAATTAAATCACATAGATTTTAGGTTATCATCAATTGGTTATGCATGTGGTATGTGATTAATGTGTTAATCAGATATATGTTTTAGTTGTTTATGTTTATTTGTTTGCTTTTGATAAATTGTTATGTATTGTACATCAAAGCAAAGGGTTTTTCAAAAAAAAAACAAATATAAACATGACTAATGATTATCAAAATAAGATTTATTATGGACTATATAATGCAAAAAGTCAAAAGTAGATTCGGCTTATCCGATATAAAATCTTCCATGATTAGACTAGCAATTTATAGTTCATAATGTGTTTTTAAATTAAAGTTTTTATAAAATTCATGATACAAAGATGTTGCATGCTCTTTGTACATGGTTTTGACATGAAAAAAATCTATACCCTTTAAACCAAGTCTTTTTGCCATCCAACTAGAAAAACACTTGTACTTACTCTTCCATGATTAGTGAGACATATTCATGGTTTTGTAACCCAAGGTGATATAATACACGTATTAGTGAGACGTTAAGTGCTATATAATCACAGTTTTTGTTGGACCGACTTAATCAAGTTAAGATA
>BQNB010105478.1:0-23593 GCA_026074375.1 Tanacetum coccineum
CCCATTTTCTATTTTGCTGCTTACTATTGACGCAAAAGGGGATATAAGAAAAGGGGAGCAGATCACTTTTTGAACAACATATCTTATCTTTAGTTTTCAAATTTTTTTCTTTCGAGTAGATTAGTAGCGTAACGTAGCAGCATACATATCTCATCTTTTATTTTTTTTAGTATTCGAATAGAATAGGAGCAGTAGGTATACTTAGGATGTAGATTAGATTATTACTATCTTTTGTACTTTTCGTTCCGATCTATTGTAACCGTTAGGGGTAAATGTTTTATTGATCAAGTGATGTTTGGAAGTAATGTTTCCGAGTTGTTTGTTTATGTGTTTATGATTCGGAAGTGGGCAAAGATTTCCAGGTTTATGTTTGTCATCGATCGCTGCCTATTTCTTGTTGATTTGTATTATTGCGAAATAAGCTTTTTCGTAGCTTAGTTTGGTTACCAGGTAGTTTGTATTCGGATTCGGGTTCTCGGTTATGGGTTTATTCCCGTGGCCAGCTAGATGGTTAGGAGTAGCATAGCTTGATTTATTTGGTTTGGGTTTTAGCTTAAATCATAAAATGTTTTAGCTTATTCCATTTTCATCTCTTTCTAGTGATTTAGCTTATTTTCTTTTTAGACAAGATGTTTAAATGTTGTCTTCTAACTATTAACAATTTTTATAGGATTGGCCCAACTGTTTTGTTAAAACAGTTTTGGTAATTCAAAAGTTTCATAAAAATCGGTTACTATTTTCATTAAAAAAAGGTTTAGAAATTAATTTAAAAAGTTTAACTAGATTAGTAATATTTGTCTTAACCTTTTCTTGTCTTGTTTTTGGTACCGGTCAACTCATGAGGCGTGGAGCTTAAAGGGTTTAATAAGCTAGATAGAATTTGACTATTTTCTTTAGCTTATTAAATCAGGCGTTATCATTTATTTGCGGCTCTTCAATTTGGTTCCATTTTCTATCCTTTTTTCAATTCATTAGTGTAGCTTAGTATAAAATGTTTAGCTTTGTTTATTTGATCATTATGAGTAGGGAGTAGTTCAATTTTATGCTTGTTAAGTAAATTGGTGTTTAGTGAATTAAGTGTGGAATTTAAATAAGTGATTAGTGATTGATAATTTGCAAAAATTATTTAGTTTAGTGTTTTATTTAGTCGAACGGGCAAAAGCCGTAAGATTAAGTAGACATTAAATTAGTAATTAATTTCTTGATAAAAAGTCGTTTTTAATATTAAGCCAACGTTTTGAGGATTCGATTTATTAGACGGAAATTAGTTCGTCATTAAGATCTAAATTTCACACTTAAGAATCTATTCACTTTTACTTGACAAGCATACTTTTCTTCATATATCTTTTATTTTATTAGCTTGCTTTTAATTAGTTTAATCTAGTTTTTTTTTCAATTTAATTAGTTTTAAAACAAAATCAAAAATATTTGATATTCGAGCATCAAACAAAACATTAACATGGATTTCAATTCATCTCTCGCGACACTCGGAAGATAGACTTTTACTTTTTCTAAAGTAATTTTCTTATCTAACGGGATACTCTCTATACTATTATTAATTTGGTATTTTAGGTATATATTATATATCCTATTTTGCTACTATCAATGGACACCTAACAAGATCTCTTCTTAAAGTATTCTTCGTATATTAGCCCAAACAAAATATCCAAAATCTTCTTTAGACAGAGTATTCATGGATTCTGTTGATGAATCATCATTAATGATATGTTGTGAAATGGGTTCTAAACTATCATGTTCAGAAGCCATAACTCTAAGCTCATTAAACTTGACATGGATGGTTTCCATAATCTTTTTGGTTCATCGATTATATATTCGAAACCATATGGATGTTTCAGAATATCCAATAAAGATTTCAATGTCTGCTTTAGGTTTCATCTTTCCAAGGTCATCTCGATCATTTGTTGGATAACAAAGTGAACCAAATACATGAAAGTACTCCACATTTGGTTTTCTGCAATGAAGAAGTTCATATGGAGTCTTGTTGTACCTTGTATGAATTATTGACCTATTTTGAGTAAAACAAGCGGTGGAAATTGCATTGGCCCAAAGAAATTCTGGTAATCGAGAAAAGATAAGCATTGTACGTGCAACCTCGACAAGAGTATGATTGTGTCTTTCAACAACACCATTTTGTTGAGGCGTTTGAGCAATTGAAAATTGTTGCATAATGCCTAGCTTTTCACAATGAGCCTTAAGAGTTGCGTTTTTGAATTCAGTGCCATTGTCAGTGCAAATCTTGTGAATTTTGGCGTTGTAATTCAACTGAACTTGAGCAATAAACTTCTTTATTATCTCTGGAGTCTCATCTTTTGTGTAAAGAAAATATACCAATGTGAATCGAGAATAATCATCAACTATCACAAGAATATACTTCTTTCCATTGATGGTTGCTACCCTCATTGGCCCACATAAGTCCATATGTAGCAATTCTAATTTTGAATGAGTGCTTGGAACCAATTTAGGTTGATGAGAATATTTCTTGCTCTTTCACCGCTCACATGCAAAACATAAATGATCTTTACTATATTTGAATTTTGGAAGACCATCAACCAGGTCATGTTTGGTAATATCGTTAATGGTACCGAAGTTTAGATGTGAGAGTCTGCGGTGCCATAACCATGAATTTATTGAAGTGGCTTTGGATAAAAGACAAACAGGTGAAGAAGCAACCATATCAGAAATGGAGATAGTATACAAATTGGATTTACGAGCTCCTGTAAGCAAATCATCTCCTTCCAGATTTCACACATAGCATGTTTTGGAGCGAAAAGCAACTTCTAGATCACCATCACAAAATTGTACTACACTAAAGAGGTTGTGTCCTAGGCCTTCAACATAATATACATGACAAACAGTGATATTGCCTTGTACATAATCGCCATAGCCTGTGATTGCTGCAAAATGATCATTTCCAAAGCGGAGGGGGGGGAACGATGCACTTTATGGTCATCTTTGTTACCTCAAGTTCCGTTTATCTATCCGGAACCGTGTTACAATCAAGACTTTAATTTCCTGCAAGATTTTCATGATTTTCAACAACAATATCTTTGTTGTGAAAATTGCGAGGGTCCTCATAAGACTTTTCAATGTCAACGTATGATTGAGACTATTATCATGAGCAAAATTTTTGCTATGATTCTAATTCTTTCGGCTTTGACCAATTTTAACCCCCGTAATATACCGTCAATCATCCAATCTTCAATGCTCAAAATGAGCTTTTTAATTCTCAAAATATGCTTATGGATCAATTGACATCCATGTATGATATGGTTGGCTAATATATACAAAAGAAGGAAGAAGAAAAACGAATTGAAGAAGAGCAAGCGGCTAAAGCTCGATATTGGAAGATTCCCGTTTGCTACGAAGATAACGATGACGAGGAAAGTTCTATCCCTTTGAAAGATATTATTATTTCTGGACTTCCTCCGTGTGTTGCAATCACACCCGATTCACCAAAATTGACATCTTTATTCATGGTGGACAAACATCTTGACAAATTCCGGAATCGGAAATCGATCGAATTCATGGAAACAGAATCGGACGAATTCGTAAAGTCTAGTGTTGAGAACCTTGTCCAAAACCCAAGTGAGTCCGAGGATGAATGTGAGTGTGATGTGCCCGATTGTGATGATTCTCAAACGACAAATTTTTCGACGTATTCCAATCCTCTCTTCGACGATTCTACCTCTAGTGATGACGAGTCGAGTCATGAGGAGGAAATTCACGAAATGAGTTTTATAACTTATTCGAACCCTCTTTTTGATCTTGACGAGGAAATCAATTCTAGTGAGTTTAATCCGATTCATAATGAAGACCCCGATTCTACTCCGAAAAATGATCGTTTTGACACCGAGTCTTATCTTCTTGAATCATTACTCAATCGTGATACTTTTATGACTTTCTCTCCCAAGATTGATTCTCTCCTCGAGGAGTTCGCCGATGAACTCGCTCTTCTCAAACCAATTTCACCAGAAATTGAGGATTCTAATCCGGAGGGAGACATTCGTCTTGTGGAGAGGTTGCTATACGACAATTCGACTCCCCGACCACCGGAAGCTTTTCAAGCTAATTCTGATACGATCATCGAGTCTTTTCCCACATTTACTATCCCCGTTGAGGATAGTGACTCTCTTAGGGAAGAGATCGATATATTTCCCGGTCCGGATGACTTGATACCACCAGGTATTGAGAGTGATGACTTTGACTCCGAAGATGACGATAATTCTACTACCCTTCCTGAGTTTGAATCATTCCATGTTGATTATCCCGATTCGGGGGATTCAACCAATGATGGGGTAGAAGACATCCTCGTGGATGTGCCTAATATTTTGCCCACCCATCCCACCCTTCATATGGATTTCGACTTCATTCCTTCTCATAATGATCTCGGATCCGATCTTGATGTTTCTTCTCCTTCCGGAGATAGAAACAAGATTTACGATCCGGGGATATGCATTGATGTCGAATCTACGAGATTTCTTGCTACTCATTCCCCCGTGATTGATACTTTCCTTCCATTTTCATCCGAAAATGAAGACAAAGTTTTCAATCACGGTGTTCTTGCTTCGAAGGAGAAATCTCGTTCTTCTTCATCACATCGGGGCTTCAAAGCTTCCAAGCTGTTTCATCATAAAAGCCTGATGTTGATTCATGGAGACAACACTCCTAATTTGGGTATTCGTCATCCCCATTTTTATCCCCCTTGACAAAGCTCAAGTATGGGGGGATCGGGTCAAGCTAAGTGACCTTAAACAAGCGCTTCGTGGGTGGCAACTTGTCACACCCCACCAAGGCGGAAACGCGGGGCGTAAAAAAGAATGGATATCATCACAACACATGGTGTCTATATAGAGAATACTAAAATGCATACAATAAAGTAAAGTATAGACACAAAGTGTCATAACAATACCCATAACTAACCAAAACATAAAAAGGCGTCTTTATTAATGAAAAGGAAGTTCTCGCCAATAAGAGACATGCAACATAGATTCATACAATGCTAAACATCCAAATATAAACTTCAAGATCATCTTAAGGTCTCTTTCTAGCCACTTCTCACTATCTTAAGAATCCTCATGACTTCACACCTGAAAATGATGCTTAAAACGTCAACACAATGGTTGGTGAGAGTCATAGGTTTAAGACACACAAATCAATCTTTTAAATCCAATTACTGTGATTATCAAAACAATATAGGACAATTATGCAAAATATGAACTTATGCTAACATGCAATCCACATACTGGGTAGGAACGTTACCCCCGATCCATTACAACAACTGGGTAGGAACGTTACCCCCGATCCATTTCAACAACTAGGTAGGAACGTTACCCCCGATCCATATGTCACTTACGCACCTAAAAGTCTACCAGCTAGAACTTATACTTAGGCCTGGACCACACATCAGTGAGTATTATTTCAACCCTTCAGTTGGTTTGAGTTGAGTAGTAAAGACCACTCCCAACCGAACTAATCACAAACTACTCCAATTGATCACTAAGCCATGGAGCATACCACAAAACCCACTCCAATTGATCACTAAGCCATGGAGCGTATCACACAAATCAGTAGGTATTATTTCAACCCTTCAGTTGGTTTGAGTTGAGTAGTAAAGACCACTCCCAACCGAACAAATCACGAAGCAATAACATGTAGCAAATAATCACAGCAATTAAAACAGTTTAACACATAGCATCATTTTCACCCCAATAAAACATAAGAAAAAGGGGCTATGAAACTCACCTGAAGCTTAGCTTCCAAAAAGATCCAATCAAAACTTCACAAAATCTCACGAACAATCTAAACAATTAAACACATTATTAGCTACCATCAATTAGGCATTCAACCCAATATGATGTAACTTCAACTATGATGGATACCTAGGCTATCTAGCATAGTCCTATAATCATTTAAAACCTTTACCCATTCTTACATATTTCATTTATACTTAAATGCTACTCTTTAAACTTTCTGGTTTTAAGCAGAATTTTACTCTCACTTGCGTGCCCTAAACGCACTACTTAAACACTCCCATAATTCAAACCAAAATTCACCATGCTACATATATGTCCTATGAACCTCTCATAGCTCTCCCAAAGTCACTACCCTTTTATAAATACCCCTTAGAAATTCATTAATCCAAAGTGTTTAAAATTCGTCCAGAATCTGACCTTCTAAAAGTATGATTAATTACCCAATCTTAAAACCCCATCTCTCACCTTAGAAAAAATTCAGAGCTACACACAATATATGAAATAACTTCCACGTGACTTAGAGCCTCTAACTCAGTGTCTAAGTATTTTTAGAAAAATCAAAATCAAAACTGAAATTCGTCACTGTTTTACACACTGATTTTGTATTGACCATTTGACCCACTTCCCGACCATAAAAACTTATGAGGCTGGATTTTCTAGAAAGTAGACTCTCTGAGGTTATCTCCAGTATGTTGTAAATTATTTATTTGATCTTTTATGACCGAGTTATGCTCGTTACAAAACTGCCTAACTTTCTGCAGTGAATTACGCATCTAATTCAAGCGATCTAAGCCCTAACGCATGATCATATCGCTAATCTAATTAATCTAATGATTAAGCTAACATCATAATATCATAAACTTTCTGGAAATTAATTACCCCAATTTATAAACCTTATTTTAAACCTAAATCCATCATACTCAAGTTACTAGTAAATTAAACGAACTATAATTTAACGAACCGAATCGTACCTTAATGCGAAACCCTAAAAATTTTCGTCTTCTCTTTTTTTCTTCTCCTTATGGCCGGCCAAGTTATGAATGGGGAGGGTTAAGGGTTTTAACCTTGTATTTATAAGCACCTAGATAGAATCCTAACCTAAGTCTAATTAGGTCTTAGAGATAAACTAGGATTCTAGATATATGTATATATATATTATTTTTTTTTCTTTTCTTTTTAAAACCGGCCGAAATATAATATATATATATTTTTATTTTTTTATTTTTTTATTTTATATTTACAATTAAAACCTTAAGTTTTTATAAAAACTTTAATTAATTTAACTCTTCCTTTTTGTATTAACGCAGTTTACTAACTTTCTAAAAATAATTATTCATTTCTAACCTAACTTTCTAAAATTAGAAATTTTACATTTTCTTAATCTAACACTTAAACGCTAAACCTATCTTAAATAACTAACACAAAATACATATACGTATAAATACTTACACATTAAAGACAAAACATTAAATTTCCAATAATTATTCTCCTTGTCACTTAAAAGTGAACGAAAGGAAATCACCATTGCATTTGCAACAGATTCTTACTAAGACCGGTAATCCCCATAGACACGGCCATTCTCGGCTTTCACCATTAATCCAATCTTTTTGAATACTCACATTCAAACAACGGATTTCCACTACCTCATAAACACATATTCATACACATAGCACATAATTCACACAAGCCGCGCATCACCATAGACATAAAAGTCAAATACTAAGGGTTTGACTAACCTGCTCAAGTCATGGTTATCACACCTACCCAAACTATTCCCCTAGAGAACGATCAATCATCTGAGTCTTACCTATACTACATTACAACAATTAGGTACACTGCTTCGGAGGATTATAAAACTTCTTGAGGTTTGCAAAATTCTGTCATCAAGTTTTTGGCGCCGCTACCGGGGAATGGTCTAGGTTTCAGATTCTATCTAGCTCAGGTCTATTCACTAGATTCCTATCAAGTGAGATTTTTATTTTCTTTTTAGTGTAGCTTTCTTTTAGTATATTTTTTCTTTGTGTTATTTGTTTTGTAATTTGCATTTAACTATTCCATTCTTTGTCATGGAGAACGTGAATCCATTTGTACCCGCCATACCAAACGGACTCCGTGCTAGGATGTCTCAAGAGCTCAATGAGCTCCATGCAATTTCAGCCGATATTGATTCTCATCTTGAGAATATTGACCACACACAGATTTCCCTTTTGAGCAACTGCTCAATGATTTTATGAACCCACCCGATGTGTTGGAAATGGATGACTTAGAATCCGACAACAAATCAGTTGATACACCTCTTGTTTCTCCTTTTATTGATTCGGATGATGAGTCGGATGACGGGGAAGTACTTAATGAATTAAACGGATATGGGAATGCGGGAAATTTCTATCACAATAGGATAATTAATAGTATTGACGGAGATGACTTAGCATTCTTGTACATGATTGGTTTTAAGAAATTTGTTGCTTATTTTGATCTCTTTTTGCCAATGAACATTATTACGTGTAAGGCTTATAATACTATAATGGTAGAAGGACTTGAAAGTGCTAGAAGAAAACCTGGAGCTATCATTAGGGATGTTTATATGTTTGTTGGAAGTTTCACATATGTTACGGATTTCGTTGTATTAGAAGATGATGACATCAAATAACGTCTATTTTATAGCATCATTTATCCTATGTAATTAACCCATTTTGTATAATTATTGCAAAGAATTGTTACTTAATCGTTTATATTTGAGAATTACAGTAATTATAGAGTACTTGGTGAAAGTTAATTAAAAAGCACGCATTCTGGAGCTTAAACAAAGATATTTGAAGATTACTGTTCTGACAACCAATACTCCATATCCATCAAGGAAGATACGGTGTATCTGTACCTGCACTTCACCAAAGACCACGAAGGAAACAAGATCCAATACGCCGTATCCAGAAGAAGGCAATACGCCGTATTCAAGCTATATGGAAATAAAATATTCTGGAAGATATCAAACGTGGTCCCTACTCCAAGAAATCCCCATTACGCCGTATCCAAGACTTTGGATACGCCGTATCGACCATATTCCAGACCCTATAAATAGAAAACTCAAAAACGAGTTTTAAGTGTGCTAAATTATGTTCTCGATACGTAAACTATAAAAGTCGATTTTCAGAGGAGAAGAAGAGCAGAAAAGATCGAGCAACGTTATCAATTCCATAGGAGACAACATGTAATTTCATATAGTCTTGTAATCGTTTAGTTTTTGGTATCATTTGTTAACTCGGTTAGTTTACCTTGGCTAAATCATTACTTTTGTATTAATTATGACGTTTGAAGGTTAATACATTCGGGTATTAGCCATTATTATGAAGATCTTAATGTTTGGTTTGTTTATCTCGATTTCTTAATTTATCGTTGATTGCTTGTTTATGTTTATCAATTTATACTTGTTTACGTGCTTTTGTATGCGATCTATCATTCAACTGGATCTAGTGATACGGACCAGGTAATCTAGATGCCGGGATAGCTCTCCATATAGTAATTTATACATCTAGACCAATAGGATCACGATTAGCGACCTATCTTTGCCCTTAGATTGTGAACTTAGTTGGACCTAGGTGTCTTGGTATCAAGAGTACGTTCTGGATTAATTGGTAAAGTACTTTGGTTAGTGGACTAATAGTGTTTGAATTTGCCATGAAGCAGTAAGTGGGATAAAGTCTCTATGAGATAGGTTTAACAAGATCCACCATTTCTTTAATCCCTCAATAAGATTATTATTAATAAGCAATATAAGATTGCTTTATGCGGATGGTTTAATTGTGATAGATTCTATCGTATCTAGGTATTGGAAGAAAGTTTACCGCCTAAGTCTTAAGAATGATATGCCGCCTCGAGATAAGTAATCATTGCACTAAATAAACAAACCAACGTTCTGATTGGATTAATAATGGTTAATACAATTTTTTTTTATATTTGGCTAGACCGCTCTTTTATCTTCTGTTAATTTGCTTGTGTGCGTTTTCGTGTCTTGAGTTGATTTTAGTCACCACCAAACCTGTGCCAGTCTCTCAGGCTGAAAACCCTCCTTATCCGTTAGATTTAAGATTAACTTAGGTTTAGCATAGGTTTAGCATAGATTAGACTAACTTAGATTAGAAAACCAAAGTATTAATAAATTGAAAGTGTTTCTCGCTCTTAGTGATCGACACCCTACTTACCACGAAACTACCACCGACCGGGTACACTGCTCGTTAAAGTGTTGTTTTTGGTTAAGTCGGCAAAATATAAATTTAAAACTTGAATCATAATTTACAACCACATAACGACACATCAAGTTTTTGGCGCCGCTGCCGGTGAGTGAAAATTAATCTTTCTTTTTATTTGATATTTTGGTTTTTAACATTATATTAGATTAGATCTAACCCTTAGGATTAGTGTGGTTTAGATTAAAGTTCATATTCCGGTCTGTTTGCTAATTGTGTTTATGTAACACGGCGTATTCAGTTTATTGAATACGACGTATAAGTTATTTGACGGTTTTCTGCCCTAGTAAGTTTATTACATGATGGACGACCCAAACATTACTATGGAAGAATACATCAGGATCGAGGAAGAAAAAGCTCGAAAACGTGGGAAACTGCTAAATATGGTAAGATCTGGTATGATAAAGATGTTCACGACCTCATATTCGTTGAAACTAAATTCCCAGCTATAGTCTTCAATTATCAACCCCCCCCCCCCCCCCCCCCCCCCCCCCCCCCCCCCCCCCCCCCCCCCCCCCCCCCTTAATACTTTTTTTTTTTTTTTTTTTTTATTTTTTTGACATTGATTGAAAACACTCTCTTGTGAACCCACGGTAAGTTCTCTTAACGATAATAAAATTGACTTTAGAATATCGTTTGATGAATCCGACGATGAAGATTACACGGTAGTTTTTGACAAAAACTCATTTTCTTATAAAATAATTTCTACCAATGATTTGAAAACGGATTCGGAAAGCGATAATAAAAAAGTCAATATGCCTTTGTTTCCATCACCCGAGCCTTTGGTCAGTTGTATTGATAATTTAGACTTCTTTAAAGATTTTGAGAATGAATTTCCAGCCATTGTTTACAATGATGCTCTAACGTCTAAATCAAATTTCTCAACTGAACCCACTGTAACACCCCCAAAATCTGATATGCAGCGGAATGGTAACATTGGGGTGCTACGTCAAAGTACAACAATCAAGATATAGGAAACGACCTAAAAATGGCGTTTTAAACAAGAACATTCGATGCATTATAGCAAAATCAGAGTTTATACATTAGGTCCCATAAGTTTTGAAAAGAAAAGACATACTACATAAGTTCTTTAAACAAAAGCTTAATAATCCCAAAGACGACATAAGTTTTTATAGATAAAGTTGCATCGAATTTAATTAAAACACAGAATCCGTTTTCATCGATATCCATCACGGCTCCCATCCAAGCTTATATCTGAGGACCTGAAATTAAACATGCTAAAGGTCAACACAAAGGTTGAGTGAATTCATAGGTTTATAAGTAAAAGTGTCAGACCACAAGATTTTAAGTAATGGAGGACTAGTACATATTCCGAAGTCCAAAATAATGTATTATTGCATAAGCTCTTGACCCACGAAAGCCTTACTGTTTTTGACCAAAGTGGGTAGGGTGTGCCTGCCCAAAACAACCTACAAGTTATTCCCTCAATGTTGAAATTGCACCTTGGTCAACTTGTTTTTTATGACCAGAATTTTAGGTGGGGAATTGTTTGTCCCGATAGATATTATCCACAACACTAGCCGCTACAATAGTGGTAATTGACGCGTTCATGATATGGTAGGGAAAAACTTAGCTGGCACTGTGGTAACTTATGCAATAATATGCAGATTAATCTGGATAGCATACAGTTTTAAATCAAAACATCTTGTGTCTGTAGTAAAACAAGAATGTAATTCCACCCGTGAGTTTATAAACAAGGAGTTAGAAATTGGGGCTATGAACTCACCTTAGAAGTGAATGATGAAATAATTGTTAAAATGGCTGAAAACGTATCATGGAATATCGAAAGCAACCTAAGTAAATATGGGTCATATCAGTTACTCCAAGTACGTCGTTAGTTAACTACCATGCACAATCCTATATAGTTATCATCATACTATCGTTCGGGCTATCATAATTAAGAGGTCATGACATGACGTACGAGGAGCTAGGATACTTTAAATAGTAAATCCAACAGTTCGTCAATACGACATCCGAAGAGGCCTCCTTATGAAATTCTAGTAATATAGCACTTGTATAATACTACCATTATAGGTCTATATCAGATCAATCACCATCCTAATTGTTTGGAAAAATTGGGTTGATTAAGTATTAAACGTTTATAATTATCGTTTTAGTAAATATAACATAAACTTTTGTGTTTTAAGCCCTTAGTTTAACTTTCTTATGCCCGCTTTCGGTTCAAAGACGAGTGATCAAAATATTGATATTAAAATATTAAACTTTCTGTTGTAAATAGTAATTTTACTATTCACAACAGCTATAAACCTGTTTTTACGTTTTAATTAGCGTAAAACTCATAAATGTCGTATTTTATTCGTTATAGTTCCGTTTTTAGCGATTCTTTCGAGTACGATCTCGTATTTAAAAGTTATATCATATATTTGATGTTTTAAAAATATAACTTTCTGTAATGAATAGTAATTTTATAAAAATAGTTTTATAAAACCCGGTATTAAAGTAAATCGTATTTTTATCGTTTCTATTTTCGTTATAAAATCGGTTTCATCTAAGTTTCTTCTCATTGTGGAATCGTCATGAGGCGTTATTATTTCTATTAAAATTGTCAACACCTACTGTAATAAGTAGAATTTAAACAGCCCTTTATTATCCAAGAGTATACTTTCTTTAAACAACTTTAAAAAAACCCTAATTTATCATAATCATGTTTATACTTAAACATACATGTTAATCATACTTACAGATCCATCTATTCCTGATATATTCAACAACAACGACATAAGAAAAAGGTGTATAATTTCATAAACCTAGGAAAAACTCTTTTTACATATTCAAAGGTTCTAAATGGTGATTTAGCTATAAAGAACATGTAAACACATAAAATCATGAAATGAAAAGTATAAAGGTATTTAGATAACCTTAGGAAGGATGAATGATGAAGAACAAATGATCTAAACCCTTGTTTTGGATATCAAACCCGAGATTATAACACTAGAAAAACCCTTAATCCTTTGAAACCCGAATCTTGCACAAACTTTCTTAAATCTTCGAAACGAGAAATCAACCCTCGATCTTCTTAGAACACATTGAATAGATGTAAGAACACTTGTATTTGATCTAGAAAATCAAAGTATGGATGTGTTATGGAGATGGTTTTGAGCCGTGATATATGATGAGAGAAATGTGTGAAAAATTTGTTAAGAAATATATGTTATGATTTATGTTTTCTAGTTTAGGCTTTATATAGGGCTTAACTAAGGTTAAGGAACTCTAGTTAAGTTAACTAGGGTTAAGTTAAAGGAAAATATCTAAAAGATATTTTTGATAAATATCTAACAAATATCTAAAAAAATATCTAACAAATATCCTTAAAAATATCTAGGGTTATTTAGGGCATATTTAGTGATTTGTGATTTCCGGGTTCGCCTAAACGCGTTTTATTGCGAAACGTAAACGTTTTACGTAACCGACAAAAATAAAATATAAAAAGTTGATTACTACTTTCCTAAAAGTAGTATATGGCTTGCTTGACGAATACTTTAATTCGTTTGGTGTCCGTTTACATTAATCGTTGATTTTTAGTTACGTGTTGTAAACCTGATATCTTAATATTAAAAAGCGAACGCGTACGAAAAAAAATAACTCGTAAAATAGATGACGTCGAAAATGACCTGAAAAATACGGAATGTTACAGTCTCCTCCGGTTAGAAGAGCCTTGTCCTCAAGGCTTAAGTTGCGGCACTTGAGGAAAGTACGGATTCAGAGAAGAGATTCGGATATTTCTTCCGGAATTGGTCTTCACGTTCCCAAGTATACTCAGCTCCTTGCCGAGAGTTCAACGTACTTTGGACCAATTGGAATTCTTTCTTCGCTTTAGCTTCCTTACATCTAGTTCCACTATTTCAATTGGTTCTCTCGACAAATCGGCCTCAGATTTTTAATCTCGATCTCGTCTTAAGGCACTTGAACATCTGGTCAACCAAACATTCTCTTGAGGTTTGACACATGAAAACGTGTCGTGAACAAAACTCAGCTCCTGGGGTATCTTTAGTCGATAGCTAATGGTCCAACACGCTCTTCTATTCAGAACGGTCTCACATACGTGGTTCGCTTTCCTTTCTTACCAAATCGTACCACTCCTTTCCACGGAGATACCTTCAGTAACACTCGGTCTCCAACTTCGAATTCAAGAGGCTTACGTCTCTTATCAGCATAGCTTTTCTGACGACTTCTTGCCGTCTTTAACCTTTCCTTAATCTGAAAAATCTTTTCTGTCGTTTCCTGCACAAGTTCTGGTCCAATAAGCTGATTTTCTCCCACTTCAGTCCATATCACGGGAGATCTACACTTTTGCCCGTATAGAGCCTCGAATGGCGCGCACTTAATGCTCGCATGGTAACTGTTATTTTAAGGAAAAAACTCAAATCCAACGGAAGTTGGAGTATCCACAACTGCCACCAAAATCCATAACACAAGCTCGTAACATATCTTCCAGTGTCTGAATGGTACGCTCACTCTGACCATCGGTCTCAGGGGGTGTAGCCGTACTATGTTTTATGTTTTACTCCTACGGGCCTTCTGAAGAGCTTGCCATAAGTGTGACGCGAATCGACCATCACGGTCTGAAATGATTGACACTGGTACACCATGTCTTGCTACGATCTCGTTAATGTAAATTCTTGCTAGCTTCTCTGTTTTGAAATCTTCAGATCTATGGGGTAAAAAGTGAGCCGACTTGGTCAATCTATCTACAATGACCCAAATCGCATCATACCCACCGCTGCTTCTAGGTAACTTTGTGACTAAGTCCATTGTTATTTTCTCCCATTTCCACTCAGGGATTTTCGGTTGTTGAAGTAATCCTGAGGGTTTCTGATGTTCGGCTTTAATCTTAGAGCATGTAAGACACCTGCTAACGTACTCAGCAATGTCTTTCTTCATACCAGGCCACCAATACAAATCTCTCAGATCGTGGTACATCTTGTCTGCACCTGGATGTATTGAATATCTAGAAGTATGAGCTTCGTCCATGATCAGTTTTCTTACACCACCAACTGATGGAATCCAGATACGATCAAAGAAGTAGATTTCACCATCTTCTCGTCATTCAAAGTGTATTTCTAACCCTCTTAGCCATTCAGTTGGGGCTTTGAGATCCTTGGAAGCTTCACCCTGTGCTTCCAAAATCTTAGTCTTAAGTCCAGAATGGATAGTGATACTCATAGCACGTACTCGCCTTGGCTTAAGCCTTTCTTTCCTACTCAAGGCATCGGCTACCACA
Source organism: Tanacetum coccineum (assembly GCA_026074375.1). Lineage (NCBI taxonomy): Eukaryota > Viridiplantae > Streptophyta > Magnoliopsida > Asterales > Asteraceae > Tanacetum > Tanacetum coccineum. The sequence continues at coordinate 15,282 of BQNB010105478.1, forward strand.
TTCGCCTTGCCCGGGTGGTATTTGATCTCACACTCGTAGTCACTGAGCAGCTCGATCCACCGCCTTTGGCGCATATTCAACTCTTTCTGGTCGAAGATGTACTGGAGACTCTTGTGGTCAGTGTAGATAACACTTTTCGTTCCATAAAGATAATGTCTCCAGATTTTAAGAGCGAACACCACCGCACCCAATTCTAGGTCGTGTGTGGTATAATTTTTCTCATGTGTCTTCAACTGTCTTAACCTGCATACGCTATCACTTTGCCCTCTACATTAGCACACACCCAAAACCTAGTTTTGATGCCACCCTCCAACCCCCCCCCCCCAACCCCTATACCCACAAAAGTCGGTCTGGTCCTTCGGGAAGTGCTAACACTGGAGCATGCATGGCTTTCCTTCAGAATACGGAAAGCTTTTTCTTGTTCATGCCCCAACATAGTGTATTGTTCTTATGAGTCAACAGAGGTTGAGGGGCTTTGCAATCTTGGAGAAAATTCTCGATAAATCTCGGTTAGTAACCTGACAATCCTAAAAAATGAATGCGATTTCTGTGATGATTCAGGAGTCTTCAGTTCTGACCGATTCAACCTTGCTAGGTTGGTTCTTCGTGGAGGGATACCGTTGTGACCCATGACCTAGGAACTGAACTTCTTTCAACCAAAACTCGCACTTTGAAAGTTTGGCATATAACTTCTCTTTCTTGAGTAAGTCTAAAATCGTCTTCAGGTGAACTTCATGTTCTTCTTCTGCACTTGAGTGATTAAGATGTCTGTTCAATAATGACACTTATTACAAATTTGTCCAAATACGGTTTGCCAGACGCGATTTCATTAAGTCCTATGAATATTTGGTGGTTTGAGTTTGTAATCCCTATGGCAGTTATGACGTGAACTCAAAGTGCCCATATCGGGTTCTAAACGCAGTATTCGGGTATATCTTCCTCTCGAACTTCATCTGATGATTATCTGAGCAAGATCTATCTTGGAGAAACAACACGCACCTTGTAATTGATCGAACAAGTCATCAATTCTGGGGAGAGGATAGCGGTTCTTTATAGTTAACTTGTTTAATTCTCTGTAGTCAATACACATTCTCATCGCACCGTCTTTCTTTTTGACAAAAAGCACAGGTGCTCCCCATGGTGAGTGACTAGGTCGAATGAAGCCTTTCTCTTGAAGCTCTTTTAGTTGGTTCGACAATTCTAGCATTTCTGATGGAGCTAATCGGTATGGCGATTTAACAACTGGCGATGCGCCTGGAATCAGATCGACGCGGAATTCTAACTCACGCACAGGAGGTAAACCTGACAGATCATCTGGAAATACTTCAGAGAAATCTCGGACAATTTGAATGTCATCAAGCTTCTTTTCATCAGCCTTGATACACGCAAGTGATCCAGGATCCTTTTCCGGCCTCTCGCCTTGGACTTCAAGAATCTCGCCATTCGGAAGAGGAATACGGACAATCTTTTCGTAACAATCTATGACAGCTCGGTAGTATGACAACCAATCCATGCCAATGATAACATCGAAACTTCCTAGTCGGGTCGGGAGTAGGTCAATTTTGAAAATATGGTGATATAAGGTTAAGGTACATTGATGCAGGACCAAGTATTGAAGAACATGCTATTTTATTTCTGGAATCCCAGGATCGTGTGAGGAAAGGCCCTTTATTCAAAAGGTCATAACTTGGGCTCAGATAATCCGTTTCAGGCCCAAGACCAGCCGTTTCGAAGCTTGGAACGAGGAGATCGCCATGGTAACCGAACGTAGTTGGGTTACGAAAGTTTCGAGCCTTGAATCATTATATTTTAGGAGTTATTTACATTTTCGTGTTTTTTGGAGAATTTTGAAACTTTGTTTTTGGCATAACTTTCGGCCCGTTTGTCTTTTAGGGCCCATTTCAGTTTCATTTTCCTATTTAACTATTGTACTATGCCTCTGGCTATTCAGTTCCAAAATATATGAAAAGTTTAATTTTGGCAGTTTTATCAAGAATTTTGCCTAACTATCGGTATTCCTTTCGAATCAACGATAATTAGAAGAATTGTTTCTGGGTATTCATAGAATCAACAGATCCAATTAGTTATCCCGTTTATTACACTACATCATACATCCTCGTAAAATAGTGTTGGTACTAACCGAGAAAATAAGAATTTTAATCATGAATTAATCAGAATGGTCAATATTTATATACTTGACCGATACGAATGAGTAGTAATATGCTAGAAGACAGGCATAAGAGATCGGATCTAAACTAAGTAATATATATAAATTAAATAATACTATAATGATAATCAAAAGAGCAAGTACGGATCAGGGATGCGCGCGCGGATATCGGATCAGCGATGAAGGATTTTGTAATTTGAAAAATGAAAGTAAGGAAAATCTTTAAAATTTGTGGTTATAGACTAGGTTTTGAAAAATGACCCAGTTCCCTATAACCTTGGCTCTGGTACCAATCTTTAAACACCCAAAATCTGATATGCAGCTGAATTGGTAACATTGGTGGTGCTACGTCAAAGATACAACAATCAAGAAATAAGAACGACCTAATAAATGGCGTTTTAAACAAGACAATTGTGTTGCATTACTAGCAAAAATCAGAGTTTAAGTTTCATACATTAGGTCCCATAAGTTTTGAAAAGAAATGAAAAGCATACTACATAAGTTCTTTAAACAAAGCTTATATCCCAAAAGGACACATAAGTTTTTATAGATAAGTTTTGCATTCGAATTTAATTAACGCACAGAATCCGTTTTCATCGATAATCCATCAACGGCTCCCATCCAAGCATTTATCTAAGACCTGAAATTAAACATGCTAAAGGTCAACACAAAGGTTGAGTGAATTCATAGGTTTATAAGTAAAGTGTGGACCACAAGATTTAAGTAATGGAGGACTAAGTACATATTTCGAAGTCCAAAAACATGTATTATTGCACTAAACTCATGACCCCGAAACCTTAACTGTTTTTGCCCCAAGTGTGGGAAGGTGATATGCAAAACAACCTACAAGTGTTTATTCTCAATGTTAAATGCACCAAGGTCAAATTGTGACCAGATATCAAAGGTGGGATTGTTTAGTCACCCGATAGATCTATCCACAACACTAGCGCTCACAATAGTGGTAATTGACGGTTCATGATATGGTAGGGACTTAGATGGCACTGTGGTAACTTATGCAATAATATGATAAGACAGTCCGGTAAATTAATCTGGATTAGCATACTCAGTTTTAAAATAAAAACACTTGTGTCCGTAGTAAAAACTATGCATGGTAATTCCACCCCGTGAGTTTATAAAACCGGAGTTAGAAATGGGGGCTATGAACTCACCTAGAAGTGAAAGTGATAAAATATATAAGGTAAATGCCAAAGGAAAACGGTATCACGGAAATATCGAAAGCAACCTAAGTAAATATGGGTCGTATCAGTACTCAAGTACGTCGTCTAATAACTACCATGGCACAATCATATATAGTTATCATTCATACTATCGTTTGGGCTATCATAATTAAGAGGTCATGACATGACTGTACGAGGAGCTTGGATACTTTAAATCGTAAACTCCAACAGTTCGTCAATACGAACATCCGAAGATGGCCTCATTATGAATTCTCTAGTATTATAGCACTGATAACTAAATACCACATATAGGTCCTATTTATAGCTCCAATCAACTCTAATTGTTTTGGAAAAATTGGGTTGATTAGTAAAAAGTTTTTTTATTATCGTTTTAGTAAATATAACATACTTTTGCGTTTTAAGCCCTTAATTTTAAGTTTCTTCTGCCCACGCTTTTCGTACAAAGAAGATTGATCAAAATAATTAGTTATTTAAAAATAATTCAACTTTCTGTTGTGAATAAGTAATTTTACTGTTCACACAACTATAAACCCGTTTTTACGTTTTAATTAGCGGTAAAACTCGTTAAATGTGTTTTTATTGTTATAGTTCGTTTTTAGCGATTCTTTGAGTACAGAATCTCGTATTTAAAAGTTACTACCCTCCCCCCACCCCACCCCTCACCCCAGTGTTTATGATGTTTTAAAAATATAACTTTCTATAATGAATAGTAATTTTTATAAAAATAGTTTTATAAACCCAGTATTAACGTAAATCGTATTTTTATCGTATCTTTTTCGTTATAAATCGGTTTTTCAAGTTTCTTATCATTTTGGAATCTTCATGAGGCGTATTATTTTTATAAAAAGTCAACACCTACTGTATAAGTGTCGAATTTAAACAGCCCTTTATTATCCAAGAGTATACTTTCTTTAAACACTTTAAAAACCCTAATTTATACATAATCATGTTTTACTTAAACAACATCTTAAAAATACTTATAGATCCATTATTCATGATATATACAACACATGAACATAAGAAAAAAGTGTTATAATTTCATAAAACCATAGGTAAAACGCTTTTTAATATTCCAAAGGTTCTAAATGGTGATTTAGCTATAAAGAACATGTAAAACACATCAAGTTTTTGGTGTCGCTGCCGAGGAGTAAAGTTGTTTAATTCTTATTTATTAGTGTTTTAGTTTAGTTTAGATTATTTTGCATATTTGTGTGTTTGTTTTGTGTGTTTAATTTTCTGCATTGTATATTTTTTGCATATTGTGTGTTTGTGTGTTTTTCTGCATTATTCAAAGTACGCTGTAAAAAAAAATTCCAACCAATACGGCGTATTTAATTTAATGGATACGGCGTATTCGACTCTATCATCAATACGGCGTATTCAGTTCTCTGAATACGGCGTATTATGCTATTTGACAGTTTTCTTTGCTAGCGAATTTATTACAAGTTAAAAATGGACAACCCCAACATTAATATGGAGGAGTATATCAGGCTTGAGGAAGAAAAAGCTCGTAGGCGTGGTAAGGTGTATAACTGGGAAACTGCTACGTATGGTAAGATCTGGGATAATGAAGACGTTCACGACCTCGGATCTGTTGAAACTAAATTCCCAGCTATAGTCTTTAACGACACGTTAACATCTGAAGCAGCACTCTCGTGTGAGCCTACGGTAAGTTCTCTTAACAACGATGAAATTGACTTTAGAATATCGTTTGACGAATCCGACGATGAAGATTGCACGGTAATTTTTGACAAAAATTATTTTCCTACAAAATAATTTATGTCAACAATTTAAAAACGGATTCGGAAAATGATAATGATAACGTCAATATGCCTTTGCTTCCATCACCCAAGCCCACCATCAGTTATTTTGATGATTTAGATTTCTTTAAAGATTTTGAAAATGAATTTCCAACTATTGTTTACAATGATGCTCAAACGTCCAAATCAGATTTATTAACTGAACCGATTTTAAACCCTTAACATATCGATGAATTTAATTTGAAAGATGAAACATCATTGTCCGAATATGATGATGAGGAACAAAATGTTATATACATTAGTGATTTATTTCCTTTTAACGTAATTTATCCTGATGAATTAAAAACGAATACGGACAATGATAATGATAAAGTCGATATTGAACACTCTTCAGATGATTTATCTGTCAAACTGTTACCTGATGTAATGAATACCGATGTTGGTGCCTATGCACATGGGTCAAATAAGCTTTTGGAAACAAGTCATGATACATCTAATAAATTTTTCAAAACTGAAAATTTTAAAAAGGGTCTAAATTTTAATATCATGACTTGGAATCATCTTAACAAAGGGATGTCATTCATTTTTCTAATCAAGAATTTGTATGTACCATTTGGCATCCCGTTCGACCCCAAATTGTTTTATAAGGATGGGATTAAATTGGGGCAAGTCTAACTTAAAGATTTTTCTGTAAACAAAAGTGCTTGCCGGGAGACAACCCGGAATGTATTTTTAATTTTTATCGAGTCTGTCTTCCCAGACTGTCTATACGGTGTATCCAAACCCCATGGATATGGCGTATTGACTATCTGGACGTTATCCAGTCTTTATTTTCCTGTTATTTAAACTTTATTGTCAGTTCAGTCGATACGGCGTATTCATTAAACGAATACAGCGTATTCGACTTCTGACCCGTACTTAGGATTATTTTCTATAGGTATCAATACGGCGTATCCTGGGGGATGGATATGGCGTATCGACTTCCTGTATAGTAACCATTGCTAGTCCGAGATAGAATTGCACTTGTTTTCTTATACATAATATAGAGACCTTACTGAACGAAAAGAAGAAATTGGCAGAGTATTTATAATCAGGAGTTCTTAAAGTGTTGGAGTCTTGACGAATCTTAAGGAGGCTGTCCAACACATTCTTTCTTGCGAACTCAACTTGGAAAATCATCACGAGCAAAATATCAAGGGAGTTTTTTTTTCGTTCTAATTTTATTTCATATATTATTTAATCGTTTTATCTATACAACGAGGACGTTGTATAATTTAAGTGGATGGATGGAGAATTAGAACGTACTTGTCCTCCTTTTTACAAAATAACATGCAAAGTGCTTAAAAATAGGCCAAATTTAAAATTTTTAGCATGACTTTTGTAAAAATCACTAGTTACATTACCTAACGCACTATAACCCTTGATACATATTATGAGAATTAAGCCTATTCTGTTTCCAAATGTTTACTATGAATTCCATAAAATTATGAGTGTGCCGATGATGTAGTGGACTTTATAATTTGGCTTGGTATATCACTCGAGATTGATAAATTTCTAGGATTAAACCAAATAGCCTACATGTCGTAAAATTAACTAACTACACTGGTTAGTTAAACCCCCGTGTAACCCTTTGTTTACTCTCACTTTTAGAGTAAGATCCCCTAGAACAACCTGTTGAGCCATTCTTGTCTTTTTCACACCAAAAACCTGTTTAACCATTCCTGTTTTCACCAACTATTTGTTTCGTTACACCTTTACACCTTAGCCTACCTTGTTAGATTAAGTCCATTTATCAGTTGCTAGTTGCTTAAAGTGTAAAGTATGTATTTCCTGTGTCTTGTGTCATTTTCTATCTCTGGTATGGTTAGGAAAATTGCACTTTGCCTTGGGAATGGTAAATAGTAGTCAAATCATGTATTTTTCTACCATCGCAATTTTTTTGGATATCCTGAGTTACGAAGATAAAGAATTATGGAAAAAAATATCCGAAGCTATTATGTTCGTGGAAGATGGTAAAATTACACCGAGATTCACGGTGTATCATTTATGTGTAAAAAGTTGGAAAAATTAGAAAATTGCTGCAAAAAAGAGGAGGAAATTTTGAAGATAGTCGGTTCGTTAAAGCATAAACCGATGAAGAAACTAAAGAATCATTGATCCGGTGGTCGGGGAGACTCAAACCACATGATAGTCATATCGTAGAGAGAGAGAGTAGTGATAGAAAGTAAAGTGTAAAATAAGATGAAGAAAAAAATAATACAAGAGTCTCAATCCCTCTATAGAAGCCATGGAGGGGTATTTATAGTCCATACGCTACTAAACTATACAACATTGCCTATTTTAGTCCCTGCATATGTGACTATGGTAAACTATGGTAATTCTATAATGTCGTCAAGTAAAATGGATTTCTAACAATCCTCCCTCACGAGATGATATACAGAATTACTTACAATATTTTCCTAACAAGTACATATAGATTAAGAACAAGAACTTTCGTGAAGCTTTTAATGTCTGATGACGTCTTCTGTGGTGTTTGACTTCAAGTCTGCACTCCAACATGAATCATCTTTGTAGTACCTTGTAGGAGAAATACTGTAATAGGCACGAACTAAGTAACACATATACTTCTGGTTAAGGAGAAGCTTCTGAATTAGCTTCCCCCTAATTCGTGCTACATAATCTTCATTTAGAAGCTTTCAAAGCTTCCCCCTAAACTAGCAATGAATCAAAGCTTCCCCCCAAACAAGCAATCCTCTCTTGAGCAGTTTCAAAGCTTTCTTACAGACTTAGAATAATTAAGTGCACAGCGGAATTGGTAGGATACCACATCAAATATTACTGCTCTTTAAGAATAAGCTTAGTGATTGATCGTTTAGGGTAAGCATTATCTGGACCAGCAACGTATCTTCTCACGCTTGAATAATTCTTCTCATAATGTTTCCCCCTTGGAGATTTAAATAATGCATACTAAAGTTCTCAAGATATCGCTTCCCCTATGTGTCTGAAGAAATACACCCAAAAGCCACAAGTTAAAGCGCTGATATTCTCTGCGGTTATGACATTTGTCTTCCCGGCATGGCCTAACTTAAAAAAATTCAAGAAAGATACCCTATGTCAAGCTTTCAAAGCCAAGACTCAGGGGTGAATCTACTCCTTCCCCTTGCTGGTTTCGACACATCAAAATCA
>BQNB010105479.1:10611-23593 GCA_026074375.1 Tanacetum coccineum
TTGTTCCCTCTTGAAGACGGGAACGGCCCCATAAAGTCAATGCCCCACATGTCAAAGATTTCGCAAACTTGGATAGAGTTTTGTGGCATCTCATCACGTTGCGAAATTTTGCCTTGACGTTGACAAATGTCACATTGGGTGACAAAGTCGTGGGCATCCTTGTAGATGGTGGGCCAATAGAATCCTGAGTCAAAGACCTTTCTTGCTGTGTAGTTGGCACCATAGTGTCCCCCGGTGGGTCCACTGTGGCAAGCTTTAAGAATGTCAAAAGCTTCTTGCCCCGAAACACAACGCCTAATTACTTGGTCTGCACAGATCTTGAATAGAAAGGGGTCGTCCCAAAAGTAGTGTTTGACGTCTTTGAAAAACTTTCTTTTCTGTTGGGACGACATCCCTTTGATCACAAAATTTCCCGCATGGTAATTTGCAAAGTCGGCAAACCATGGGGCATTATCATCACCACGAAAGGTAACCATCCCAAGTGTCTCGAGAGGAAATGTTTCCGTAATTTCCTTTTTCTCGAGCTCACTTTGATGGGGATTTTCAAGTCTAGAAAGGTGGTCTGCGGCGAGATTTTCTGCTCCTTTTTTATCACGGATCTCGACATCAAATTCTTGGAGCAGCAAAATCCACCGGAGCAATCTCGGCTTAGCATCCTGCTTAGCAAACAAGTACTTCAGAGCCGAGTGGTCCGTATACACTATACTTTTGGACAAGACAAGATATGGCCGGAATTTCTCGAAAGCATACACCACGGCAAGTAATTCCTTTTCCGTTGTGGTGTAATGTGCTTGAGCCTCGGTCATAGTCTTGCTTGCATAGTGTATCGGTTGGAAGTGCTTGGTCTTACGTTGCCCGAGGACTGCCCCAACTGCGAAGTCGCTTGCATCACACATTAGTTCAAAGGGCAAGTCCCAGTCGGGAGCAATTAAGATCGGAGCCTCAGTCAATTTTCTTTTGGTTTCAAATGCTTCTATAGCACTCCTTCGAGAAGATAATGGAGTTTCCTTTTCAAGGAGGTGGGTCATAGGCCGGGCGATTTTGGAAAAATCCTGAATAAATCATCGGGTAGAATCCGGCCATATGACCGAGGAGAAAATGCGAATACCCTTAACTGTGGTAGGATGAGGTAATTTTGCAATGACATAAACTTTTGCCTTGTCAACCTCAATTCCGGATTTAGAACATCTTATGGAATGGACTATGCCTTCCTTGCCATAAAGTGGCACTTTCCCAATTTCGCACAAGCTGGTGGGTATCTTAACCTTTGGGTATTTTGCCCTAAATGGAAAGACAAGATGAGAAAGAAGTCACCAAAAACTGAGAATTCATCCATGAAGACTTCTCATGGTTTTCTCAATCATATCGTGAAAGATTGCAACCATCACCTTTGGAACGTGCCCTGGTGGCATTGCATAACCCAAAAGGCACTGCGGACGATAGGCAAATTGTTCCCATAAAGGGCAGGTGAAGGTGGTCTTCTCTTGATCAAGTGGGTCAATCGGGATCTGAAAGTAGCCGGAGAATCCGTCCAAAAAGCAATAGTATTCATTTCCGGCTAATCTCTCAAGCATCTGATCCATGAATGGTAAAGGGAAATGATCTTTACGAGTTGCATCATTAAGTTTTCGGTAATCGATGCAAACCGGCCATCCCGTAACCAATTCTAGTGGGTATTAATCATTGTCTTCATTTTTCACAACTTATGCCTCCCTTATTAGGGACACAATGAACGGCACACCCAATGGGGCTGTCAGAGATAGGGTAGATTAAACCCTGCATCAAGAAGTTGGATAACTTCTTGCATTAATAACCAATGGATTTTAGGGTTAACTCTTCTCGGATGTTTGAACTATGGTTGGCATTTTCTCCTCAAAAATTTCTTATGGAGTGCAAAAATGTGGAATTATCCCCTTAATATCAGAATTCTTCCAAAAAGCTATGGCTGTTTGAGGGATTAAGAACCCTTGTTGTATGGGGGTTGGTTTTTATCCGCATCTTTCAAGTTTTAGCGATTATGACGGGTAATTTGTTATCTCCTCCAAAAAAACGCCTACTCAAGTGGGTTTGTAAGTTTTGAGTTTCAAGGTCGGGCGGATCTTCGCATGAAAGGATGTAACCTTTTAAGGCACTTTATTTCACAAACTGGGTTGACGGAGGGAGATTGGGTCAACTATTGATCACACTTAACAAACTCCTCAAGGTAAAAGTATCTCCCTCAGAATCTATAGCATGCCATAAACACCGGTGGTAACTTGAATCATCACGTTTCAAGAAATTCATCGATTCTCTTCCATTAGAAAATCACTTCCTCTGAAGGGAGTGAAAGATGGAGAGCGAGAATCGATCATAAGATCTGAAGTAGAAGTGGGATTGCCACTTTCAGAAATTTCAAGTACTTCTTGAACATATTCTTCACAAGCAATATCTCATAAATCGACACGGTTAACCGTTTCATGATGCTATTGTGGGAGAGTTTTAGTATCACCAACTTTGATGGTTTAGGGATTGGTCATCATGTCTAAGGGTCATTTGTTCACCGTGACATCTTTTAAGGCAGTGTGATCCTCAAGAAGGTCTTCCTAAGATTAAGGTGAAGCCCGGAGGATCTGGCTACGTAATCAAAGACTACAAAAATCAGGCAGGAAAGAAGAGAAACGTTCCACACTTTCACGAAACATCCTGGCGATGCGGTTGGATAAGTAGTAAATCGTCTTCGGGTCGACAAGTTCAAGAATCATTCGAGTTTTGGTCAACTGTCGGGAGAAGACTTAGTTCTTTCCAAATGGAGAGCGGCATTAGGTTGATGCTTGCACCGGAGAATGGCTAAGGCTAAGCATTCATTCATCTCCGGAAAATCACACGGTATAAGAAATCTACCGGGGTCTCCAAGTTTCTCGGGAAACTTTTTTAGGATAACCGCCGAGCAATTCTCGTTTACCGGTGTCTTTGTTAAATCAATTATCTTATCCTTGTCATTGAGGAGCTTTCTAAACATTGGTGCAAATTTGGGCATATGTAGAAGAGCATCCGCGAAACTTAGCTCGAAATGGAGATTCCGAAAAATCTCCATAAATTTTGAAGCTAAAAGATTGTCTTTTTCACGGAACTTTTCTTTGTTGGCCCTTGAAGGATAAGGCAAGGTTGGTTTAGTCTTTGGAACAACAACGGGTTCATGAGTTTGGACCACCGGAGGTTGGATGTTTTCGGTGCTTGGTTGCACCGTATCCTTTGTCACCTCGGGTTCATTTTCCTTCTCTTTAGGAGGAGAAGAAGTTTGAGGTCCATCATAGGAAACACCGCTTCGGGTAGTGATTGCTTTCACATCACCTTTCGGGTTAGCAATGGTGTTGCTTGGAAGAGAACCCGAACCCGAAGTAGAAGCAGTATTACTATTCACGATTTTGGTGAGCAAGTCCGTTATGTTTGCCATTTGATTTTGCATATTTTGCATAACCGCGTCATTAGCTTTGACGTAGTGATCAAAATCGGACTTAGACACACCTGGTGTTGGATGAGCTGGAGCTTGGTATGGTGGAGCTTGAAAAGTCGGGGGTTGATTAATCGGAGGTTGGTAAACTTGTCCTTGATTGAAATTACTACCTCGATTTTGGTTCAAATTGTTTCCCCGATTTTGGTTGAAATTGATCCCCCGATTTTGATTGTTTTGATGGTTTTGCATAGGAGGAAAACCGGGAGGTCGAATTTGGTTAGCAACCATCTGAGGTCGGTAACTGGCATTCCCTTGGTTGTAGTTAACTGCGGCGGCTTGTGACACGTATTCTTGGATATTGTCACGATAAACGTTGCCATCGGTGGCTGGACAATTTTGGTAAGAATGACCACTCCCGCAAGTTACACAACTTTGCTCGACCGCTTTTACGGGAGCGGGAGTTGGAGTTTGGTTTTTCTTATCGAGAATCAATGTTCTAACCATCTCCTTAAGTTCAGCAACATCGGATGAAACTGCTGGGGTAGAAGAGCTCGTACTCACTTTGGCAACGACTGCCTTGCTTCGTGATTGACGAACTTTGGACATGCTCTCGACAATTTTTAGGCATTCTCGAGGCATTTTATCCAAACAGTTACCACCCGCAGCGGAGTTCAATGAATCTTGATCATTCGAATTTAGGGCATTATAGAATGTATCGAGTTGATACAATTCTGAAAACCCATGATGCGGGCACCCCCTAATAAGATCATTGAATCGGTCCCATGCCTCGTAAAACGTTTCATCAAATTTTTGTTGAAATCTCGTGATTTCATTTCGAAGATTTGTTGTTTTAGAGGGAGGGAAGAATTTGTTAATGAATTTTGAAACAAGATCATCCCATGTAAGAATCGATCGAGGGGGTTCTTTTTCAAGCCAAATCCGGGCGGCTCCCTCGAGGGAAAATGGGAAAAGCATAAGCTTAACCGACGTACTCGGGACGTTCGAGAACTTCATCGTAGAAGTGATCTTGTTGAAATATCGGATGTGAGCATGTGGGTCTTCTTTATCATGTCCAAAAAATTGCTTGTTTTGAACAAGATTAAGTAGACCATGCTTGATCTCAAAGTTGTTTGCGGTAATTTCGGGAACAACGATCGCATCCTCGTAACCCTCGGTGGGTGCTTCGAGTAATTGCGCCATAGTACGATTATCGGCCATCGTAACTATGGGATGATTGAAAGTTTCTTGATTGTTATTTGGTTTCTCAAGATTGGGTGATTCAACAGAAGTTTGTCGGACTTGTTGTTGTCGACGTTTACGGGCTTGAGAACGAGTGCGCATGCACAAAATAGAAATATAAAAAGAAAATTTACACTAATTTTTTTTTTGGTTTTTCAATGATTTATTCACAATGTATTAAAGGCCAATGTGATTAAGTCAACTTAAACCAAATTAATATACTTTACTTCAAAAGGGTAGCTCTCAAAAAGATTAAACTCAACAGGTGAGCGGAAGGAAGTAGGATAGCGCACGAAGCTTTTTTCTCCTTTTCGGGTTTCGGAGTGCCTAGGAAACTTCCCTCCTTATACTACCCCTTTATAGTTTGTTTTACTTTCAAGGTGGCTTCGTCGTATAAGAAGACACAAAAGGCAAGTTTTTAAATCTTTTGTTCGAGTTGGGAACCAACAAGTTCACCGGAAGTTATTATGATAATACCTCAGTTGAGAATATTATATTTTGGTATTTTACCAATTTGTGAATTTTATTTTCATTGTTAGCCATGTGAGATTGTTATGGTGTCATTCGTTTTTCAGATCTTTTCTAGACTAGAAAAAAGTGAAGGTGTACACTATTTAGAGAGAAAATGGCCATTGTGAGATGGGTCTTTAGGTTTTTCTCTATTTATGTGAACGACTATAGAAAATATGGCTGGGTAAAAGGGAAAGGACTAAATATAGAAGGTGTACTAGTGAAGTTGAAAACCATAAACGTAAAGGACTAAATTTATAGATAAGCTTATTCAAATTTTAGAACAGTACAAGTGAATATTTGGGCAAAAAAGTCAAACATAGTTTACCTTACACCCTATTTAAGACTAGTGTAAACTGTTAACAAAGTAAAGCAGTATTGCAGTCATCTACTAAAAAATGAATTCACCACCAAATGATAAATAGGAACAAGCCCTTGATATAGACGATTCAATCATTGACTTACCCTCGTCATTCGTCCCAGCAACAACCCTCACATAGTCCCTAAGTTAACCACCACCATTTAAGCCCTCTTTTTATCTCAAAACAATCAAGTTGATAATTATGTTTTGAAGCCCATTAGGATAATACAGGTCCTGCTAGTATTGTTCAAACGGCCAAGCTTCGTAAAATAGTTGATACTCGGGAAGGTGGAGAGGAATCTGTAATGTCTACACAAGAGTATATTAGAAACGTTATTAAGGATGTAGTAAGGATGACAGTTTTACTCGTGCACCGTTACTTAGCGTGCTTGACTATGTCAATGAGGATGGAGGGATCATGACGGGTTGTTTTGGAGATGTTAAGAAATTTCTCAAGAATGGGAAACTTAATAAAGTTGTTGCAGTTATCAAGTCTTGTACTCTGAATACGCTGGGTGATCTCACAGTAACACTCAAAGACCTTTCTAGTATAATCTCAAGTACTATTCATTACAAAGTGCTTACAAAGGAGAGGTTTGCAAAGGCGATTACCGTAGGAGCGGCTTTGATACTTCATAATGTTTTCGTATTTTATCCTAAGCAATCAACTCATCATTATCTTAACATTACGATGAAAAATATGGTCAAAGTATATCAAAAGGATGGTGGGTCGGCATAGTTTCTATGCTTTGTTTTGAATGTTGCAAAGATTATTTGTTGACTTTGGCATGTACTAGTAACTCAAATAACTTTCTTCGAAATATTTTTTTTACAAACTATAATAGTACATAATATAAGTACTTTTTATAACTACAACTTTTTACAAAAGCTTATAAATAAGCTGGAATTTGGGCTTAAAACTGGCAGAATAGCTTATTAAGCTAAATGGCTTTTTTGGATTTGTTAAGCTACTAGAATGCAAATAAGCTAGAAAACAAGGCTAAGCTAATCACAATAAGCAAATGTAGATAAAAAGAAGCACATGGGAATGAAAAATAAGCTAAAAGAAAAGAAATAGGCTACTGAAGAGAAAATGAGGTGCAAATAGACAAGGGGGCTTCTTTAAGCTTATTTTTAAGCAACCAGACAAACACTTTGGGCTTTAAAACTTACAAAACTTGAAAAAGTGACCTAGATTTTATATAAAACAGCAAACAAATAATAATTTTAAAAGGAAATAAGCTTGTTAAAAAGAGTTATGAATAAGCTTTAGGGACAAACAGAGTTGCTTTACTAAACCAAGGACAAATTTGCCTCTTTCTTTTTGGCTTCTATGAACAAATAAGCAAATAAACAACATAGATAAGCCAAAATTGATGGTATACTAAACCTACTAAGCTAATGCAACTAGAAATAAGCCAGTAAAAATAGACAAATAAGCAAAATAAGCAAATTGGGTCAAAATGGGTCAATTCTGTCAAACAAACAGGACTTGGGGGTCAATTTGGGGCTTATTTTTAAACTTAGTAGTGAGACCAATTGGCTGGGCTTTATAGGGGCTTTAAAGAATCACCCTTTAAGCTTACTAATAATTGCTTTTTAGAAAGAAAATGAGTAAGCTAATAGGACTGCTTAAGAAGCTGTCAATACAGGCTTTTGCACTGGGAGCCTTTTTGGAAAGATTTGAAAATAAGCTCTTATAAGCTCAAATAAGCTAGAATCCTAAAAGCTATTTAAACCATAATACACATAATTGAACAAAGAAATAGCAACTTATAATGAGATATAAGCTATTTAAGCAGATTGGCAATAAGCTCTATAAGTATATATAAAACAGATAAGGAGGCATCCTTTTGGCTTATTAAATAAGCACAGGATGGATACTTAGGACCCTATAAGCTAGAAATAGGAAAAGAGGACATACAAAACTATAAGAAAAAGCAGACTTCAATTATTTTGAACATCTAATAAGCTAATTAAAAAGAGCAGTATTAACTTTAAAGTTAATACTGCCAAAGGTGTTTTAAAATGAAAAAGGCTTTAAAAAGCTAAATTATGGGCTGAATTAAACTAGAATAAACTGAAATGAACTTAGTCTAAACTAATAAGCAAGTTTAAACCTAAATAAGCCAAGGGAATAAGCAAATAAACTCAAATAAGCCATTTTCCCAAAATGGGTAAAAAAAATTCTACAAAACAGCCCTTGGGGTGGGCTTATTGGGCTTAAAATAAGCTGGCAAATGATATCCTAGTCCAAAAATAAGCAAAAATAGATTGAGCATTAAGCTCATAGACCAATAATCAAGACTCAAAAAGCATTTTAGAATTCTGAATTAGCCAGAATTTGCTTATGTAAAAGCTAAAAATCCAATTTTTTCCATACTTATGCAAATTTTTGGCAAAACCTTAAAACACAAATGCAGCCTATGAAAATGCTTACTCAATGCATTTAAACACTTTAAATTAACATGCAAACAAAACCTAATATGCACTTTAAGCTATAATTCAAAAATGAGCTAATGCAATTAGTAACGTACCACAGATTCACTTTAGCTAATTTCTTTAAAACTTGGTTTTTGAGTTTTAATGATAAATATAAAAATTGATTTTAACTACTTTTAAGACCTAATTAATCTAAATGAGCTGACCCAAAGGATTAACCATGCATGAGCCAAAACGACCCATTTTAGCCCTTGTCCCAAACACTCATTTAAGTTTCAAAAGGGGACTTTAAAAGGCAAATAAGCTGAATTAGCTTAAGATTCTTGAAGAAAATTAACTAAAAAGCATTAATAAGCATAAGTGAATAGCAAATAAGCACCTAAATAAGCTAAAGCAGGATAAGCATAAAATAAGCTAAATAATGAAATTTAAGAGGTAAAAAGAAGAGTACCTTTGTCCTATCTTAACAAGGACCTCTTAAGCCCTTAAAGGCTTAAATCTACGAGCTCTAGCTTAAGTATAACTGAAGTAATAAGCCATAATAAGCCATCCAATTCTGGCTTATCATCCAAGTGGCTTATTTTTTATTCTTTTTTCAAACAAATGCTTATGAAACGTTAAACTATGAAAAGTTTAAGTCTCATACGCTTAAATAGGCTTCTATGCTAGCTCATTATACCTATAAGTCCATCCATTTCAGACTTATTATCCAATAAGCACATAATAAGCATTCATACAATTAAGTACTTAAAATTTGAAATTGAAATTTAACTTTAAAAACCTCAAACTTTAATTAAACTTTGAAAAGAGTACAAGAGTAAATAAAAAGTTACAATAAGTTGAAAATAAGCTGAAAAAAGACTTAAATAAAAACTAAAAGCTAAGTTATATCCTCGGCTTACAAAGCCCTTCTATTTATACTACTATCTTCATTCTTGGCTTCCCAAAGTGTGCTAGTTGTGTGAGAGGGTTCAAACACTTCATCTCAGCCCTTAATTTTCAAGTGTGCTTCTTTCTTTTGATCCCAGCCTTTAATTCGTGTAGAAAACCTTGAAATTGATGGGATTGCCATCATGGCAATGTATATGGGGACCTGGGGTAGATAGTGGGGTTGAGGGTGAGTTATTTCCCGCTGGATAAAGGTGGAGTTGTAGGTTAATCGTGGGGAAGAAGACCCGTGAAGGGGTAATGGGGTTTTGAGCTTAATTGGCGGGAAATTTAGTTTGGGGGTGACAGGGTGAAAGTTTGGTGGTTTGCCAACTTTGGTCCCTCGAAGTGTGTTTATATATTGCATCACACATCCTTGTTAGTTAAACAGGTTTGAGGGGTTGGCAATTTTAACCCCTCAACCTATATAACTTAATTGCAAAGCTAGTCCCTTCTCATTACAACTTTAGGGGTTTGGCAGATTTGCCCCCCTAAAGTTGTATTTTCCAAAAATAGCAAAATCAGTCCTTGTCTTTTATTACTTTGAAATATAACTTAGGGATTTGGCAATTGTGGTCCCTTAAGTTGTATTTTCTGCTTCAGCTTCTCGAAGTTGACTTTGACTCTGTCGAGGTTGACTTAGACTTTGACTGTTTGACTTTTCTGTTGACTTTTTGGCTTGATTGACAATTTGGCTTTGATTTGGCTTCGTCTTTTCACACCTTTCCATTCCGTGCTCAGTTTTGTCGTTTTTGGCTTTGTTTTTCGTCCTTTTATGTGATATCCGTTTCCTGCACAATACAAATGCAAAACAAACATATATTTGGCCGTTTTTGTTTGTCTTTGGTCATTTAAGTCCGTTTTTAATGGAAAAAAGGTATGTGTAATTAAGCACACACCACTAGTTTATAAGGCGAATGTGCTATAGGTGCAGCACTGGGTACTAAGTCAATTTGAATTTTTCACTTGTCGGCTTGGTGGGAGTCTAGGCAAGTCTTCGGTAAATACTTTTAGAAAATCCTGCATAATAGGTATATCCTCAAGTCGCTTCTCCTCTGACTTCTTCTCCGTTTTCTTCTTAGTGATGTGTGCCAGGAAGACATGACATTCTTTCTACATGTACTTCAGGGTCTTGGTACACGAGATGATATTCAATCTAGACTCGCTTCTACCATCACTCCTATCACCTTGAGTTATTAACATTTCATTACTATAGGGGATATAAACAATCTTCTCGTCACAAACGACCACAACATGGTACTTTGACAATTAATCCAAACCGATGTTAACGTCAAAACTACCGAGTCCTACGGGCATTAAGTCAATGTTAAACGGGCGATTTGGAAAATTCACTAATGGCGACCACACTCATTGGTGGATTGTCCTAGGGTAACTAGTGGTGTAACTCGACCTTTTGGCTTAAGATTTGGTGTATAATGGGGCTGACTCTATGTGATAAGGATGTGTAAAAGCTACTTAATTTTTATGCTTACTAATACAATTCTCATGACGTGCACAACTTATTTATACACAAAATTTTACCTTTTAGGAATATAAGTAGAATTTTAATTTTGGACAAAATTTTAAGGTGACTACTCCTAGGATGGCATGGTCCTTCCTGAATTTGACATAGGTGATCAGGCTATGTATAATTAAGGACTAACAATGCAATACTCATTTTCAACAAACTAGTGTTATGTTTCTTAGAGTTAAATAGTGTAAACCATATCGTTCATAAGGTAGTATCAAAATTGTTTTATAATGTAGCAAAATAGTTCATAAGATGAAAGCAAAGTAGCTTATAAGATGACAACAAAGTATTTTATGAGATGATAGCAAAATAGTTTATATGATGATAGCAAAATAGTTTATATGATGATAGCAAAATAGTTTATAAGATGATAGAAAAATAGTCTATAAGATGATAACAAAATAGTTTATAAGATAATAGCAAAATAGTTTATAAGACGGTGACAATTTAAAGAGTAGCTTATATAAATTAATAGGGAATTAAAGTGTAACCGACGGAATTGTCATGACATATAAATTGATAGAGAATTTAAAACATCCACACAATACAACGAAATTCAAATGAAAGTACAAATGCAAATCTCTTTAGAGAATAGAGTCTAAGAAGGCTTCGACTTAAGTCTCACTATGCAAGGCGGGAAGGTCTTTCCTTAAGCATTTGTTAGGAATTAAAAAGTGTTAACTATTAACAATGAATTGGTCTTGTAATAAATATTACTTTAGTTTGTATATATAAATGTAATAAGTCAATCTTGGTCAAACGTAAGTAAATGTTGATCAAGTAAGACCAAGTTAGTCAAAGTAGGAAAAGATAGGAAGGTAGGAAAGTAGTATAAATACCCCCATTAAGATGGGATTAGAAGGTTAGCCATTTAAGTCATTTGTAATCTCCCATCCTTCCCCCATTCTTTTTCTTTTGTTAATGAAAATTGAAAATGTGTAAAAATACTCTCTAGTCTCCTCTCTCTAATCCTTAACCGATCCTAATGATATCTAATGCAAACATGACATATAACAAGTGGTATCAATCACCAGGGGAGATCTAGATTGTGTTTTCGTGGATTAAAACGTGCGTAATTGTGATTATTTCGATCGATAGAGCTTTCGTAAGTATGATTAGTGTGAGTTTCGTATCATTTAGGTGTTAGATTTACTATTTGACGTGTTTCTGATCTTCAAACACTTTCGTATACGTCAAATTATAGATTTAATAGCTTATATACGAATATTATACGTTTAGATTTCATTTTGATTAATAAATATTCGAGTTTGATCACTTTCGTATCATAGAAATCAGCTTTCAAAAACTGTTTTTAGCGGGAAACTCACTTTCGTATCATAGTTTTAGGTTTTGTATTAATGAATTTCATTTTTGGAAACTACTTTTAGTGAGTAATCGTGCTTTCATAAGACAGTTATATGTTTCAGATTATAAAACTTCGTGTATTTGAAAAGATAACACTCGAATTTCTCACGATAAACCATAAAATCAATAATATGAGTTCTATTGGATCCGATTGAGATCTATTCGAAAGTTTGTGGATTTTGGATTTTACGAAAGCTGTGGTTTTGTATTGATGAGATTTCGGTAACCGTTTGGTTTCGTATTACTGTGGAAACTTTCGTATATGTGATTTCGTATTTGAGGTTTCATATCACTTGCGGTTTTGGTCTCGGATCTTCAAAGGTTTCGTATCACATGTTTCATATAGAAGCTTTCGTATCGCAGTTACGTATCCATAGGTTTCATATTTCTGGTTTTGTATTTCCATGTTTTGTACAACAGGTTTCGTATCACATGACATATATAGTTTCGTATTTATACATTTCGTATAACAGGTTTCATAACACAGGTTTCCTACTTGAAGGTTTTGTATTATAGGTTTGGTAGTTGAAGGCTTCGTATTCCAACTTTCTGAGGTTTTGTATACTAGTTTTTGGGGTTTTGGATCTTCATACTTTCAGTCACTTGGGCTTTCGTATAAAGTCTAGGTTTCGTATCTTCAAGGTTTTGGATTCTTTTATGGTTTCGTAATACAAGCCTAGTTGTTGTTACTTTTTGATCTCACGATTGCAAGTCTTTATTTCTAAAACAATCCAAGTTTGCATTGTATTCATTGATTGATTCACATCATGTCTACTGCGAATCAACAAACACTTGTGGAATCAAGAGCTTCTGACAGGCCTTCGATTTTAGAGAAAGGAAGCTATGTGCCATGGGCAAGTCAGTTTTTGTGGTTTTTGGAAAATAAAAAGAAGGAAGGAGAATTAATGAGGGATTCAATCTTTAAAGGTCCATACAAAAGGAAAGACATTCCTGATCCAACCAATGAATCAGAGACCATACCTGAACCAATCAGCAAAATGTCCAAACCAGACAAAGAACAATACTTTGCAGATATCAGGGTGATGAACTACATTCTTCAGGGAATACCCAATGATATTTACAATTCATTGGATTCTTGTCGAGATGCTAAACAAATGTGGGCTAGAATTAAAAGGTTGATGCAAGGTAGTGACATAAGTAAGCAAGAAAGACA
>BQNB010105480.1:0-23593 GCA_026074375.1 Tanacetum coccineum
GAGCGGCGCCGGAAAGATGGATAAGGGGAGATGAAGTGGCTAGGGTTATCATATAAATGAAATGAACCCTAAAACTTTATATATTTATACTATAAAGTTTAAAAAAATGTGGCAATCTCATCATAGTTTAGGGTTGAAATCATAAATATTCTTACAGGGACTAAAAGTGAAATTTTCGTGAAATAATGGTTCGGGACTCGTTTGAGCTAGTTATCGGTGGATTCAAGACACGAAACTTGCGCCATTGCGTTCCAAATGATTTTTCCATGAAATTGAGTATTCACTCGACTATTATTGCATAAATGTTTTAAAACATTTATTTAAAATGTTTATTATTTATTTGTGTATTACGGATAAACTTTATCCGTAAAATAAACTTTAACTTAAATCTTCGCGTTTTTAATAAACGTTTTTGAAATAAAATGTTAAATAATTTATTAAATATTTTTATTTAATAAAAAATGATAATTAAATATAATTTAATTATTTGTGTCAGTAAGCGTTGCGTGCAGCTTTCAAAATTTTGCCAGGGTATTTCAGTCATTTTCTGCTTGTTTTCGGGTCTCGGGTAAAACTGAAAAGTTGTCCGGAATGTCGTTTTACATCAAATTGCTTTAGAGTCCGAGTTGTGAAAACGTGATTTAGCGGGTTGTTTTTGATAAGTCAACTTATGAATAACATATATATTTTCGTTTTCAAGTCAAATAAGTTAAAAATAAATTTACACGTGAGAGATATGTAATAATAAATATGATTTATTATTTAAATATGTTCAAAAAAATTACCGGGTACGCGGTAATCGTTTTTATGTGACAATAATGATAAAAAGTCAAAAAGTCAAGTCAGACCCGAAAAGTCAAAGGGTAAAATAGTCATTTAAAATTTTGAAAATTGCCAGTTGTTACAGTTATCGTTATTACCTTTATACGAATGAGTCTTTAGACTTCTTTCGGTTCGAAATTTGTTCATTCGATTATTTCCAAACGTGTATCCGACATGACGTGCGTCTCTTTTAACAAGTAATTCGTCTGTACGAACCACTCATTATCTTTAATCTTCGAATCGCTATAATTATTGCGTTTGTACAAATGGCTATTTGAACTTCTTTCGACTCGCAATTTGTTATATGGATATTTTAGATTGTATATCGACCGTCGCAAACCATATGGAGATAAGTCGAATAGAGCACCGGGACGGAGCTCCCTTAAGGTGGGAAGACTGTAACATCTCGTATATTACGGTCAATATTAATCATGACTCCGTTCCTATTTTTGTTTTTGAATAAAAGTTCGTGTTTTACTTGTTAGCCGATTTGGTGAAAATTGTCATTTTTAGTTATCTGCGTATCGTGCTTCGGGTATTTATCCGTAAAGCGTTTTAAGAAATTAAAATTTTCATATTTTATCTCCGGAAGCCTAATTGTTTTTATTTTAGTATTCTTCGACTTTTCCCGCGTTTTTGCCGAAACCGCGTCAAAATAGTACTTCTACACTCTTATTATTTAATTAAATGTTTTTGGGCCTAAATAACAACTTAATGGATACTTTTTTTTACCAAAGCCTAATCTTCCCCCCCCCCTTTGGGCGGCAGCATAAACCCAAACCAAACATACCATAATTTTTTTATAATTTCAGAAGTTATCTAGACATAATCCTTCCCTATATATAGAGTCTAATACCACTCAATTTCCTTTTAGTCAAAATACAGATACAAGTTTTTATAAAAAGAAATAAATCTGCTCCTCTCCTCTTGCTTCTGTGACTACAACCATAAAAAAATAATCATTCAATCCCACATCACTTCCATTCATCTCCAAATCACTATTATATTAATTCTCATCATCCCTTATCAAAAAGAGTCCACCATGCATGATTTTATAAAGTTAATGGTTTTTAAAGATTTTTGATTTTTAAGGGTTTCATTGATTTTGTGAACAATTGGTGCTATAAGGGTTTAATTGCAAGTAATTGTACAAGATTTGGGATAATAAAAGTTAGGGTTTTTGATCATTAAGGGTGTGTTTGGTCTCGTCAAATCAAAGGGAGGTCTTGATTGTTGGTCTTTGCTTGCGGCTTGATCTAGGCCTAACCCTAAGGGAGTGTTTGGTTCATTGTTTTCTTTCAATTGTTGCTACGTAAGCCTCAATCTCTTGTCTAATTGTTATTTTTAATTCATGGGTTTATTTAATTTGTTTACTTTCTAGAAAATATGATGCATGCATGTTATTGGGTGATTGTGAAAGTGATATGGCGATAAGTAATAGCTTAGGATGGTTATAAATTAGGTTAGATTGGATTTTAGAAGCGGATTGGAACTAGTAATTTAGGACAGCAGGTTGTTGGTGTGAGCAGAATATTTTTTGGCTTAAGGTCTATGTTTTTATGACTTTTTGGGTAGAGCAACATACAAGGTGTATGTGGTGCTTTGGATGGAGCCGTAAGTCCTCCGGATGACCAAGTTACGGCTAAATTAGTGAAACTAGTCAAAATGGGTGACTTGCAGATAGTTTGTGTGTTAATGGAATTAGATCCTACTGTATCTTTACATAATGGATAGATTATAATCTCAGGTCTATATGGTGAATTGGATGGAGTTGTATCTCCTCCGGATGAGTTAGATACGCCCAAATTAGTGAGACTAGTCAAAATGGATCATTGAATCTAGTTATGCAAATAGTTTGTGATATAATGGAATAATTTTGGCTTAAAGCCTACTGGTTATTTACATGAATGAATAGGTTAATATCTCAGATCCTAGTGGTGAGTTCTATGGAACACCAACTCTTTTGGATGGTCAAGATACGACCAAAACCGTAGAAATGAACTTAGTGTGTACCTAGAATTTGTAATACATATAGTTAGGCTTGTACCGAATTTTATTTGTCTTGGAGGCTATTAGGTTTTTACATAGGTGAAGGGCACAACATATTAGGACCATGTGGTTCTTTGTATTAAGCCATAACCATTCCGGATGAATGAGTTATGATCAAAATGGCGAAACTAACTAGAAATTGTGCCAAGATTTTCAAACGAATATATCTTAAAAATTTTAAACCTAGGTACTGTTTTTCTAAAACTAAAAGTTGTAGATAATTGATAGACTTAAACTTGAGCTTTTAAATGGGGTTCTAACTAGTTATGTATTGTGAGATATGATCAAAATGGTGAAGACGAATATTGTTTCCAAAACTCAGATTGTGTACTTAGGGTAAATTGGTCATTTCACTTAAGTTCTGGATACATTGGAGTGTTTGGTTGATAACATCAGTAAACTAGGTTCATTAAGTTTGATTGATGTGAAAACAGTTCACTTATACCTATTACGGATTTTGAGATATAGGTCCATTAAGTCGGCGTAATTAATGAGTATAATGGATTTTATAAAATGGGTAAATAAGTGGTATAAGTGGGTTTATACTTGAAGGTATATGAGATCAGGTCCTAAAGGAATGTTTGGATAATTCTCACTTGGTTAAAGGAAATTAGAACGCCATATCAAGATCATGATTTCTTTATTATATCTTTTGGAAGAACACAAAAAAAAAAAAATATGGATTATCACCTACTTGTGCTAGAGGATGATCTTTAGTCCAATGGTATTCAGAAAGGTGTCCTTGGTAGAATTCATTTATGTTTAACGGATAAATTTAACGTGACGATGATTCACCAATTTTTGTTTTCGGTGCAAAAGGATTAGTGAACTCATATGCGTCAAACACTGCATCATCTACTTGAATAGTGTTATCTTCTTCAGTATGTACATGTGAAGTTGGATTAGTCAGATCAGGTATGTTGTGAAAAATCAATTGAGGTTCGTCTGCAATGATATGTGAGAAATCACATATCCTTTCTATATCAAAAATGTCCCTAAAAAGATAAAATTATGCATAAAATACTTGTATATTGCTTGTTTTGTCTTTGTGATTGGGTAGGTACGGATATTACAAATAACCAGGGAAAACGGCCAAAATTCGGACAAAAATGGACACGGATCGAATTGAGTGCACAGAGCCGGGATTTTGATAGCCAAGAAAGGTCAAAAGTCAACACATGTATCAAAACATTGGTCAACAAGTAACTCTGGTCAAACTTATAAGGACAAGATTTCATAAATACCAAAACAACCCCTTGAATTAAACCAAATTGCAAGTTTCCTTAAACCCTAACACCATTTATCTTTTTATCTAATAAAAGGGGGAATTTTATAAAAAAAAAAAAATTAAAACAACGATCTTCTTTTTACTCTCTCTTTGTGGTGTGAGAGAGACCGTTATCTTTTATTAATAAAAAGATAACGGTGTTAGGGTTTAAGGGATATCTTTGCAATTTGGTTTAATTTCAAGGGGTTGTTTTGGTTATTTTGGAATTTTGTCTTTATAAGTTTGACCAGAGTTGACTTGTTGACCATGGTTGACCAATGGTTGACTTTTTGACCTTTCTTGCTATCAAATTCCCGGCTCTTGTGCACTCTATTCGATCTCGTGTCCATTTTTGTCCGATTTTGGCCGTTTTCCTGTGTTATTTGTAATATCCGTACCTACCCAATCACAAAGACAAAACAAGCAATATACAAGCATTTTATGCATAATTTTATCTTTTAGGGACATTTTTGATATAGAAAGGATATGTGATTTCTCACATATCATTGCAGACGAACCTCAATTGATTTTTCACAACATACCTGATCTGACTAATCCAACTTCACATGTACATACTGAAGAAGATAACACTATTCAAGTAGATGATGCAGTGTTTGAC
This sequence comes from Tanacetum coccineum, assembly GCA_026074375.1. Classification (NCBI taxonomy): domain Eukaryota; kingdom Viridiplantae; phylum Streptophyta; class Magnoliopsida; order Asterales; family Asteraceae; genus Tanacetum; species Tanacetum coccineum. The sequence continues at coordinate 4,758 of BQNB010105480.1, forward strand.
GCATATGAGTTCACTAATCCTTTTGCACCGAAAACAAAAATTGGTGAATCATCGTCACGTTAAATTTATCCGTTAAACATAAATGAATTCTACCAAGGACACCTTTCTGAATACCATTGGACTAAAGATCATCCTCTAGCACAAGTAGGTGATAATCCTTCAAATCCAATTCAGACTAGAAGACATCTTGCTACTAATCCAGAATTGTGTATGTTCGCACTCACCGTGAGTAAAACCAAACAAAAGAACATCAAGGAAGCAATAGCTGATGATGTGCGGATTAAAGCAATGCAAGAAGAGCTTCATCAGTTTGACAGACTTGTTGTTTGGGAACTTGTTGACAAACCCTTTAGCAAAACAGTTATTGGTCTAAAGTGGTTATATAAAAACAAGAAAGATGAAGAGAGTAATGTAATTCCTAACAAGGTTCTATTTTTTTTTCTTGTTTATAGTAGCGTATGGGATTATCGTCATACATGAAGAGGGCATCGATTTTTAGGAATCTTTTGCACCAGTTGCTCGATTGAAAGCTGTACGGATTTTCATTGCCTACGTTGCATACAAGTCATTTCCTATCTTCAAGATGGACGTTAAAACGACTTTCTCCATGGTCCACTGAAAGAAGAGGTATATGTTAGTCATCCAGACGAGTTCGTTGATCTAGATCATCCAGACAAAGTCTACCGCCTCAGGAAAGCACTTTATGGACTGAAATATGCTCCAAGAGCATGGTATGATGAAATTTCAAAATTCTTGGTTTTAAAAGGATTCACAAAAGGTACTATAGACCCTACTCTGTTTACGATAAGATACAAGGAGGACATCCTACTTGTGCAAATTTATGTAGCTGACATAATTTTCGGTTCCACAAACCCAAAACTATCTAAAAAGTTTGAAAAGTTAATGCATAGTAGATTCGAAATGTCCATGATGGGGGAACTGAAATTCTTTTAGGACTTCAGATCCACCAATCCCAAAAGGTATATTTATCAACCAACCTAAGTACGCTTTACACATCCTTAAAAAATATGGTATGGACAAATGCGATAGTTTGGTACACCAATAACTACTAAACCTAAGCTCGATACAGATTTTAGTGAATACCCATAAATCAACGAAATATCATAGCATAATTGGTGTCACTAATTATATCTGATATCTAGTAGAACAGATTTAGTGAAGCAACGTGTTTCTTAGCTCAGCTATCAGCAATGCCTCATAAAAGCACATTAAGGAGGTTAAAGTATCTTTCGGTCCTCAAGAAGACCATTCACATTAGGACTCTAGCATCTGAAGGACTTGGTTTTGAAACTAATCACCTTTTTAGATGTCATCACCAAGTTGATTGATACGCGTCAGGTACATCTAGTGGCATACAATTCCTAAGTTACAAGCTCGTGAGTTGGTCATCGAAAAAGTAGGACTGCACATCTATGTCAACAGCCGAGGCTGAGAATGTGTCTCTATCTGCATGTTGTGCTCAAGTCCTTTGGATGCGAACTCAACTGACAAGATTATGCTTTCAATTTGATTAACATACCCAATCACTATGACTCAAAGGCGCCTAATCCTTCTCGTAATCCGGTTACAACTATTCCTAAACTAAACATTAATCTGTACCGATATCACTTTATCAATGAACAAGTCAAAAATGGTATCATCGAATTATACTTTATCGAGACTGATTACGATTACCAGTTAGCGGATCTATTATGAAACCTCTTTCAAAAGAAAGGTTTGAGTATATAGTAGGCCGACTCGGTATGAGATGTTTGACTCCATACGAACTAGAGATCTTGCAAGAAAACTGCCTTGAATATCTTATCAAACATCATATTGTTTATAATTGTTCGAAAAGATAAATACAAAAATACCCAAAACCAAGAAAATAAAATACAAAATAGAAAAATCTGTCAAAAACCAAATAAAAATCTAAAAAATTTTCAAAAAATACCAAAAAAGAATTTCTCGAATGTCTTTGAAATCGATAACTTTACCTACCTAGAAATGGTCTGATTTCATTAACATGGTATGTAAATGAAGGCTCGTGCAAGAGGTCATAGGTTTTAAAACATTTCATTTATAATATTATTTAATGGCTTACAGTTACTTCAGACTATAACGCGGACCCGAATGTCATAGGAAAGTGTACGCTTCAGTGCGCTTATCCTAAGATAAGGATAAAAATCTTCTTTTAATGGTTTAAAAAATATTGAAATAAATTTTCAAGGACTTTAAATGTTAAATTACTCTTGTCACACCCCGCCAAGGCGGAAATGCGTTAGGCGCGACGAGAAGGGATTCAATCACATAACATTGGCGTCTATATAAGAATCTTAAACATGATAAAATACAAGGTATAGGAACAGTAGTGTCTGAAATTCCCAAACACATCACAAAATCCAAAAGGCTCGTCTGTCATTGGAAAATGAAGTAGTTCATGCCAGCGTCTATGACATGCAAAAATTTATACATCCTAACAAAAAAAACAATTTACGTTTATCATCCAAAACAATAACGAAATCTAGATAACTAAACTTCGCCAGCTGCCTACGGTCCATCTAGCACTTTTTTTTACTTTAATCTCATTCCTGCTGAAACCTAAAAAATGATGCTTATACGTCAACACAATGGTTGGTGAGAAACATAGGTTTTCAGACACACATATTCAATCCTTTTTCAAAATCATTAACCGAATTACTGTGATTATAAAACAATACTTTCGCATGACATTTATGCTAACTAACATACAAGCTAACATGCAATTCAATCCAATCTATAACAACCGGCAATTTTCGAAATTTTAAATGACTATTTTACCCTTTGACTTTTCGGGTCCGACTTGACTTTTTGATTTTTGCTCTTTTATTGTCACATTAAAACGATTACCGCGTAACCAGTAATTTTTCGAAACATATTTAAATAATAAATCATATTTATTTTTACATATATCTCATCGTGCAATTTTTTTTACTTTTTTTATTTGACTTGAAACAGAAAGATATATGTTTATTCCTAAGTTACTTATCAAAAACGACCGCTAAAATCACGTTTTACGACATCGGACTCTAATGAAATTGATGTAAAAGAATATTCCGGACAACTTTTCAGTTTTACCCGAGACCCGAAAACAAGCAGAAAAAGACTGGAAAAATTTTGAAAGCCGCACGCAACGCGTACTGACATAAAAAATAATTAAATTTATATTTAATTATCACTTTTTATTAAATAAAAATATTTAATAAATCATTTAACATTTTATTTCAAAAACGTTTATTAAAAACGCGAGGATTTAAGTTAAAGTTTATTTTACGGATTAAAGTTTTATCGTGATGATACACAAATAAATAATAAAATTTTAAATATATGTTATAAAACTATTTTATGCAATATTAGTAGAGTGAATACTCTATTTCATAGGAAAAAGTTCATTTGGAAAGCTAATGGCGCAAGTTTCGTGTTTTGAATCATCCGTTAACTAGCCTAAATGAGTCCCGAACCAATATTTACCAAAAGTTACACTTATGGTCCCTATGATAATATTTACAACATTAATCCCTAAAGTTCTATCCACTTGTCATTTTTTAAAAAGTTTCAAGTATATATATGAAAGTGATTAGGGTTTCTTTTGATTGTCTTGTGAAAACCTAGCTCCAGTTTCGCTCATCCCCATCTCCGGCCACTTCGGCCGATCTCTGGCCGAGTCGCCCCGCTCCCACCAAGCCAACCACCCTCCTTCACTATGGCTACATCATCATCTCCACCACGAACCCACGTATCCGAATCACACCACAACCGAAACACTACCCCACCACATCATCACTCCACGCGATTACTACCACCAATCAGCACCACACCACCACAACCCGCACTCCACCACCACCGCACCAGCCACCACCACAAAGGGAGCGTTTTGGTTGGCTTTGAAAACACCACCAAGGGTGTGTGTGGTTTTCTTAAATACCACGAGAGGGTGCGTTCGTTTTTTTAAAAGCACCGAGGAGGGGTAGTGTTGGTTTTTATAAGACACCAAAGGGTTTTTTAATTTGTTGCGTTGGGTTTATGAGTCAGCACTAGCGGGTGCGTTTGAGTTGCAGCCATAAGGGTGGTTTGTTGGTTTTAGTTGAACCTACCTAGGTGCCGTTTCGGTGGCAGCCACCTAACCACAATGGGGTGTTTGTTTAGGTGGTTAACACACATAAGGGGTGCGTTGGTGTTGATAAAAACACAAAGGGTGCATTTGTTTTTGGGTTACACCACAAATTGGGTGGTTTGGTATGTTAGAAATTTACTACTAAGGGGCAGCGTTATAGTATTAGAAATTGCCACAAGGAGTGCTGTATTTTGGTTTAAAGAAACACTAGCAGTAGGGTGAGTTTGGCTGTGTAGATACACTAACAAGGGTGGTTTTGCTTGTGCTAAATGCTATTAGGTGCGTTTATTTGGTGGTTAGCAGATAAACCATAAGGAGCGTTTGGTTTAGCAGTTCCATTTATAAGGGAGCGTTTTGGTTTAGCAGTTCCACTATAAGGGAGCGTTTGGTTTAGCAGTTTCACTATAAGGGAGCGTTTGGTTTAGCAGTTTCACTACAAGGGTGCGTTTGGGTTAACAGAAACACCTAAAGGGTGCGTTTGGGTTAACGGTTTAACCACAAGGGTGCGTTTGGTTTATATAAATCGGCTAATAAATATATCGTAAGATTTTATAAATATAAAATCGAATCTATGGTGATTTAATGGGTTAAATAAACTTGTGCTATATTAATATGTTGTCTTGTTAAGATATAAGTGAAACGTGGATATTTTGCAACACGGGTTGTTTGGAAAGTGGAAAACATTAGATTTTATAAATATGGGAAACGTTGTATAAACGAAAAGGTTATGTCGAAATTTATATAAATTTCTATACTTAGTGATGTTTCACTAAAGCTTCTATTATTTTAGAAACTCGGTAAAAGGACAAGGTTATATAGTTTAAGAGTATTAATTTGTTATTATATAATAACCCGACAAACAAACGAGAACTATACTTTTACAAATGAGACAACTATTTTAGCTACAACCCGTCAAGAAAATGAAATACTAAATTATAAAATATTATTTTATAATTCCCGACTAGAAGATAAAGTCATAACTTTTGTAAAAGCTTTGAAAACATCGTTTTACATAATTCTCAACTATAAAACGTGCGGTTACTTTTATATCCAGGAATTCGTTGTAACTTATATGGTGATTTCCAAACACATGTGATTTATGTTGTTTTAATTATTTTTCTTACGTGCTCTTATTATAATTACTTTTCCCTATGTATAATACATGCTGTGTATTATATACATTTTGAATTATGCTTTTGGTTGTTTGCCTTGGTTATATAATTCATGATATGAATTATATAATTGTTCAATTTTTCATATGTAATATATACAGAATATATTACATGCTTTGCGTTTACTTTTCGTTTTATTTTATTTAACCAACCACCGAACTATTACAACCTGAGATCTAATCTTTTATCAACGTGTCGCGTTGATGTAATCATCCATCGGAAAACTCAAATACATTATCCTAGGCTAGTGGGTCATAGTCGTTAGGATAAACCGCAACTTCTTGATCGAGTCGTTTCGGTTTCCGTTTGTGTTGTGCTTAATATGTGCATTCCCGCCAATCGTTCTACAACATCGAGGTGAGTTTATAGCCCCATGTTTTACTTGTTTTTCATATATTTTTGGGGTGAGAACATGTTGTTTGCCAAATGCTATTTCATGGTTGATTACAAATTGGTTTACACACTCATTTACATAGCTCGCTATGGGATACATTACTTGACTTCATTTTGGTCACAAATACATACTTTACTTTTAAAATGATTACGAATTAGCTTAAGCGGATTGAACGGATAACTACAAGTAAATGCCCATGTGTTCTTGGAGGGAACACCTGAGAGGGGTACATATTCATTACTGCTCAGGTGTTCTTGGAGGGGACACCTGCGAGGGGTACATATTCATTTCTGCCTGGGTGTTCTTGCAAGGGACACCTGCGATGGGTACATATGGTTTCCATTACGGCCCGGGTGTTCTTGGAGGGGACACCTACGATGGGTACATAGTGCATCGGTTTCATGAACTTAGAGTAATCGTAATCACTCATTGGGCAATACATACTTGAAACATTTCGTGATAGTTTTAATTATCATGCATACTTTGAACAATTACGGTCCAACTTTCATACGTACAATTTGGTGACTATTATAAGGATTGATGGTCATGCATACTTTATAAATCTTTTGATTTCAACAATTACATTTATACTTACAAAAATCTATGAACTCACCAACTTTATGTTGACACTTTTAAGCATGTTTTTCTCAGGTGAATTAGATGCTTGGCTTACTTGATGTGTATTGGAGTCTAAATTTGACATGATTTCATCCATGAATTTCTACTACATGCAAAAGGATCAAATCTCGTTGTATCGCTTCTCAAGCTTTTATTGTGATCGCAATTATGGGTTAATCACTATAATCAATTTCAAGAAGAAAATAACGAGATTACCTTTTTGCAAAGGACCAACATTTAAAGGCGTTCTCTTGTTTTTGTGATGTTGTATTATGAAGTAACGCCCTCAGACATATTTCCGCTGTGACACATTGTTGGGGGTGTTACACAATCAACCACACAAACACTAAGCAGACAACCTCAATCGATCTTGGATCATACCAAATCCTTTTCCCTCTATCTCAGGCCATGGATACCCGCAAGTAACCATCCTGACTAGGCAACAATACATCATTATCATATCACATAACATGTAGCACATAACGATATCATGTCAAATATTAGTCCATCCATTTAATTAACCATAGTCACAAAAATTTAAAACCTATTTCAACACTTGCTTCATTTCATCCAAGTTTAAAACGCAATAAAAAGTGGGACTATGTAACTCACCTGAATGCTCAAAACGCAGCTTCCAATTTCTATTACGTAACTATACAAATAAATAAATACGGTTACACGCGACCAAGCTAAAAGCTCTAGTCCATGTAACACACATATGATGGATATCTATGGGTGTGATTAACCATCATGGGTCACCCCGACACCATGCCCAACCTTAACCACTTCATTAACACATTACACTAGTTAACTACAATTTATTCAGAAATGCAAAATTTTAGTGTATATTTACTCTCTTAAAAACCTTACTTGCCGACCTTTATAAATTATACCAAAAATCATCTAAGTTCATCTATGAGTTTACTAACTAACTTGTGATTCCCAAGCTCCCATTACATGTGCAACTATCCCAAATAAAATCAAACTTCAAAACTGTCCCAATTCAGATCTGATTGCACACTAAAATGTATGTCCCTAATTACCATACTTAGACAAAAAATCAGAAGCTATTCTTCTAGGGTTTCTTTATATACATATTGAAATTAACTAATGTAGATTGGCTATCCTTAATTCCACATTTAAGTTAGGGTTTTACCCTCCTAAACATGACCTAAATTTGACCCGTATTTACTGTTTTGACAACTTTTCTTGTAACCAACGTTTGACCAACTTCCAGAACTCAAAATCATTCAAGGCCGGATTTTTTGAAAAATAGGCTTCTTTGAAACTACAATTTTGCTTTTGAATCAAATCAAAACACATTTCTATCAATCAAGATATCATCTGTTGAACATAGTCTAAATTTATGCTTAACTCTAAAATCATAATTAACGCGAATTAACCCTAACCCATTTCACTAATATGTTCCAAATTAAACCCTATCGCTCTTGCTATTGGATTAACACATCCTTAATTACAGAAGTTTTTAAAACCCTAATGATCCATCATATTAATTGTTACATGATTTAAAGAAAACTAAACAACTAGGGTTAACGAACATACCTAAACCTTGATTCTTGAACACTAAATCACCAACTTGTTCTTGATTAAAAAAAATCTTTTTTTTTCTTCTTCTTGAGGGTTTTGGCGCATCAAATGAGGTGAGGAGGGAGAGGAAAAGTGTTTTAGGGTAGTTTATTGGTTTTGTATTTATACTAATAGAATCCTAATTGTAATCAAATTGTTTCCTTTTTTTTTTTCTTTTATCCCTAACCGGCCGAATAAATCACCACTAATATATTTTTTATTTATTTTATATAACTATTTATCTTCATTACCTTAAGTTTCATTAAAAAACCTAAGCTAATTGGGTAACCTTTTTACATAATGCAACTTACTAAACTTATCATAAAAATAATTTTCATTTAACATTTCACTTTCTATATTTAGAAAGTCTTCTATAAATATCCAAATTTCACCCACTATACTTATCTCCTAACATAATACATTTCTCAAAACCTCTTAACACAAACTCATCCAACTATTTACGTAGCATTGCATGCAATACGCCTTTTTTTCCATTATCACTATACGTGAACAAATAAAATACTTATCACTAAACACAAACGCACTCTAAATAATGAGAATTGATCTTTACCTCAAATTGGACATCATGCCTATTCAACCACTCTTTAGCTCAATATATAACACATAGAACACAAGAATAAATCAAAATGAAAATCTTGCCATTTCTAAAGGTTCACTAACCTGATTAAATCACGGGTGTCACAACTCTGATATCTTTCATACTTGTGGTATCTTTCAAAATTGTGTGTTCAACACTCTCGTCTCATGATATCTTCAAAAGTTGAAACTTTTTTTAAGTTGATCAATTTTTGAGGGGAAGCTTTTAAAACCATGATTTAATGATTTTAGGCACATTCTCTACATGTCTGTTTTAGTGTGAAAAACATTAAAAAAATTGTTAAATAACCAAATGAATAGATTAATTGTCAAAAATTGTTGTCGCAAGTGTGGATATATCGAACAAGGCGCTTGCGATCAAACTACTCCGTTCTAGATCAAATTGTAAACCGCCACTACTGGCCCAGTGGACCATTCCGTTTAGATATAAACATACTTTGGACAAAACTAGTTTCCTCATTTTGTTTTATTAAACTATAAACAGTTGTTCAATCTTGATTTCACAAGTAATATAAAATGTCATAACTATACTATGTGGTGTCATAATTGGTGTAGAATTGAGGGGGAGCAACAAAAAAACGTTTAAATAATTCATGCAACACATTTGGTATCATTTTTCCTCCCAATGAAATTTTTTCATGTTCCAAGTTTTAATCAATTGGTATAAAAATACTAAGAGATTTACTATTTCCATAGGGGGAGAAACTTGATTAAAATGTGATCTGAGAAAAAGAAATATGATCTATAAGATACAAGAGTTTAAGTGCAATTAACTCTTTCCTCCATGTACGAAATAATTTTAAATATCGATGCACATGTGTAGGGGGAGTATTTCAAAAGAATGAAACTCTCAAAGTGTTAAACGTTTTGATTTATATTAAACACTTTGATTGATTTTCAAATGGTTTTATGGTTTTGATTACTATACCCAACAACCAACTACATCACACCATTAATGAAGTCATAAGGTGGTTAAAGTTAGGTATTAGTTATACGATCCAACCAGATCGAAGGGAATCCACCCTATGTACATTTCAAATGTAGATTAGATAGTCCTGAGGTATATTTGGAGATGAATGAGAAGAAAAAGGGAATAAGTTAGACTAAAGACTATGAGTTATCACCAAAAGAATCACAACATGGTGATAGTATTGACATCTTGGTAAACATTGAAGGGGTTGAAGAATGAAAAAGAAATGTAAGGATAAAGGGTGAAAAGAAAGAAGCTCTCCATATACTTAGGCATAAACCGGGTCAATACATAATCTATCAGAATCAGAAAGATGATTTCTGGTATTGAAGATAGACATCATGGACCTAGTTATACAATGCACAAACCTTCCGAGCCATTCAAGTTTATCTCAAAAGACACTTGCCTCATTTGTCACGGAGATACACATAGTATCTATTGACATCTCACTCCGAGATTGTTGATATTGAAAAGGTGAAAGTCAGCTCCAGCCTCCGATCAGTAAAACCAAAATGCACTAATCGAGTCTAGAGCCAAAAGAGATCAAATATAAATCTCATTAGGACACAAAGTCAAAATACACTTGGTGAACAACAATAAGTTCTCAAGTTATAACAAGATTCCTACGAACTATCTTTATGATCTTGCCAGAACATTCAGAGTGATGCTCTTACCATTCCATAGTGATGAATGGAAATCCTTCTAATGTTAACATCAAACAACACTGCGGTAGGTGACATGGGAAATCTTGTAAAATTTCAAACATGTGATAATTGGTAATCCATTACGATCCTAAGTTATGATTGGACGAGGAAACTCTATAATCGTTTGTTGCTTATCTTCTTAGTGTGTATCAATGATTCACTTATTCGATGCTTATCCTTACTTGTCTGGGAAAGGATATGATGAAACATCTACTGGAATTTTTAAAAGCTTCGTTAGTGTCTACAGAACGTGATTCAGCCTCTTGATATAACCACATTTTAGCCTGGAAAAATGTCAAGGGAGATTCATTCATGAATCAAATCCTAATGATGCACGTACAATATTATACTTTAAATGGTCTCACGGAAACGGAGGTTAAAGTACCAAAAAAAACTCGTTTTTTTCTGGCTTTGTTAGTGATGAACAAGACCACGTCTATATCTGTTGCTTTATCGTTAACACTTTTAAATGCAGGTACTGACAATGACGTATAATGCGGATTATTGCAAAAGCAATAGAAGTTTTACAATCCTCCTAGGCAAAGTACCTAATCATTATAGTGTAGTATAGGCAAGACTCGGGGGATTGATCATTCTCTAGGGGAATAGTGAGGTAGGTTCGAATTGTATGTTACTAAAATCTAAAGGTTGAGGGAGGATGATAAGAGTAATTTTTGTGATTTATGTTTTTGAGAAGCAATGTAAAATCTTAGGTTTGAAGGGGTTTTAAAACTTGCTAAACTATCTAAATCTAATCAAATTCTGAAGGAAAAGTAAAATTGGTGGCTATAAAACCTCAAAGGGTATGTATTATTGTAATTCTAATTGTGTTTTGTACATTAGATTGTATATGTATTTATACTAATACCATAGCTTACTGACTAAGCAACATAACATAACCTAATAGGAACAACCCATCTATACAATTGGGTTGGCCTATTTAGTTTGTTCTAACACGCCCCCGTAAGCTAAGGACGGGCAATAACCTGTAGCTTAAATATTAGAAAAAGGAATCGAGGAGTTGGTAATGGCTTTGTAAAGATATCTGCAATTTGATTATGTGTAGATATTTGGTTGAACTCGAAGTTTCTGAGTAACCTTTTCCCGAACAAAGTGATAGTCTATTTCCATGTGTTTTGTACGCACACAGAAGATAGGGTTAGCTGACATGTATGTTGCACCAAGATTGTCACACCAATTGTATAGGTTGTTGAAGTTTTGAACGAATACCAAGCTCATAAAGACGAGCTTTGAAGCATGGTAAGCTCAACAACAGGTGTCAGCAAGGGCTTTTTTGTATCCAGCTTTTGAAGAGGAATGTGAAACCGTATGTTATTTACGGCGGTCATGATATATGTGTGAACCAAGATATATAGAAAATCCCCTCGTGGATCGTCGATCGTCTGAATCCCCTGCCCAGTCAGCATCTGATAAAGCTTCAAGAGAAGTATCAGGATTACCTTTCCATAGCACGTCAGTAAAAGCTTGAAGGGTAAAACAAAAGAATGACGTATGAGCATACCATGTTTAATCCGTACATAAAGATAACGTAAAATACGTTTTAACTGAAGACCATTGATTTCTCAATCGAAGCATGAATATGTCTGACTACCTTTGTTAACAAAAAAAGCTATGTCAGACCGAGATATTGGTAACATTATTGTATAGACCCACTATTGTCTGAATATTCCATTGGATTAGAGAAAGCAGTACTGTCATCTAAATTGAGGTAACCATGGGAGAAGACACAGGCTTGCAGTTAGAAAGATCATCACTTTGTAATAGCTCCAAAATATACTTCTTTTGAGATAGAAGAATGCCGGACACATGAGGAACAATTTCAGTACCTAAGAAGTAGTTAAGTGGCCCAAGATCTTTTAATGCAAAAGCAAATCCAAGTTGACTAATTATATTATCGACTGTGCCCTTATTATTACCACGTAATGTATTTGTCTTCCACCATATACCAGAATGTACAAAAGTGTGCGTCTAAGCGAATAAATAAACAAAGATGGACCTGTTTGGAGCCTTTAAAACCGAGATTGAAGAGAGCCTTGAAGAGGAGCTCAAACCAAGCGCGCGGGGCTTGCTTTAAGCCATAAAGAGACTTATGAAGTAAACACACATGATTTGGTCGTTCTGGATCAATAAAGCCTGGAGGTTGTTTTATATAAACCTACTCCTTAAGATTTTCATGAAGAAATGCATTGTGAACATCTAACTGGCGTAGTTGCCAGTTGTTAGTAACCACAAGTGATAAAATAGCTTGAATAGTTGTCAACTTGACAATCGAGCTAAATTTCTCATGAAAATCAATACCTAGTTGTTGCCAAAAACCCTTTTGCAACAAATCTTGCTTTGTAACAAGTAATAGCACCATTTGTGTCCCATTTTAACCTGTATACCCACTTACCATCAACAACATTGGTGTTAGAAGCACGAGGTACTAAAGACCACATTCCATTTTTCATGAGAGCGTCATACTCTTCTTTTATAGCTTGGCGCCACTCTAGAGAGTTGTTGGCAACGGTAAACAAGGTTGGTTTAGTGATGGTAGTAGGGAGGGCGGTAGCATGATTTATGGAAGGATTTTAGGTAACCCGTTGTTTGGGATTTTGACAAAGATTTGCATGACGTTGCCGAGTGATGAGAGGCGATGGTGGTGGTGTTGGTATCGATGTAGTTGATACGAGAGAATTTGTTGGGTTTTTTTTTTTTTTCTCCATTAGAAGACTCGACTGAGAAGTTTAAGAAGTTAGACTCAAATGTGAAACTAATGATGGAGATGAAATCAGTGAGCATGGTGAAGATGGACTTAGATGGTCTGTAGTAGGAATTACATAAGGTGATTCCGAGGAGTGATAGGGAGATGTTTTTGAAGGGGGTGGGGAAGTTGTTTTAGGGATATCGAAGGGTATGCATTATTGTAATTGTAATTGTGTTTTACATTAGATTGTAATGTATTTATACTAATATCATAGCTTACTGACTAAGCAACCTAACATAACCTAATAGGTATTGCCCATCTATACAATTGGACCAGCCTATCTAGTTTGTTTTAACAATGGGAAATCTAATAGGTAAACAAACGTTCTCACTAAATCATGCACAACTCCCTAGTTGATTACTCCAATCTGTTGCCCGTCACCCTCGTTAGTGTAATGTGTAAGTATTCCCCTAATTCTAAAGTGAGTTGGTCAAGTTCGCTTTCTACGTGTGATGACATCAAATAATGTCTATTTTATAACATCATTTATCCTATGTTATTAACCCATTTTGGATAGTTATTGCAAAGAATTGTTACTTAATCGTTTATATTTGAGAATTGTAGTAATTATGGAGTAATTGGTGAAAGATAGCAAAAGGCGTGCACTCTGGAGCTTACATGAAGATTATTGATCCTAATTGTAGGTCCAAAGTCTTGGATCTGTTTAGCCTTTTGTAAGACAATAGCTAACTTGAATAAATCCAAATCAACTATATGAGAGACAATGACTATGAATACTATGTGCTAATGTGAAATCTTAACACAAGTACTAAGAAGAACACAATGTAAAACTTTGCTATTTGCTATTAATTTCTATTAGAATTGTATTTCAAAATGTCATACTAAACATTGTGCCGTAGGGTTCCTTTTATACACCAAGGAAACCCTAATGGGCTTTACAAACGTGTGAAAGGATAATGCATATCCTTTCCTAAGCGTGTGAAAGGATAATGCATATCCTTTCCTAAAATATATCGTATACGATAATATAGTTACATTAACCAGTATTAAAACTATAAGAACAGTACTAACTATAGTACTGTCAAACTTAACTTAGTTCTGGCAGACTTAACTATGTCTACCAGACATAACTCTATAACTACCAGACTTAAGTCTGTTTACAATAATTCCTAACAATCCTCCCCTAACTTGATCTTTACTTGTGAATTTCAAATTTCTTTGAGTATCTTCATTATGAGCTTCCTGAGGATTTTGTAAGCATTATCTTTGGAATTATTCTTGAACTGCAACATGATGATTTTCTGTTAAAGGTTCTTTGACTTCTATTAGTCAACTCTTGAAATATTCACTAAGGATATTTGCAAGCATCAAATTCTTGTTAAACATCAATGGCCAACACTTCATAGCTACATGTATAATCTTTTCAGCAACAAATAGACAGCAACATTGACTATATGTACATCAGATCATAAAGTTTCAGTCTATTCTCATCACTTCCAGGTGTGTTAACTCCTGAGAGAGGTGAATCATTAAAAATTTAAATGGATTTGATATCTCTTTACCAGTTAGCCATTAACTCTGGAGTTTGAGAATTGTATCCAAGCATGTCTTTCAGTCTTTACCTTCTCTTGAATGATGATCTGTTTGATGTTCTTTAAAAAACCATATCATACTTTATCTTTTAGTCTTTGTCTTCTCTTCACAGCTACACAACAACATCCAACTAAGTTGGCTTTGTAGTTTTTGGCAAACTACCAGCCATCAACGGATTTGATATGTCTTTACCATGAGCCGTTTGCTATGGACTAGTCAATGCTTCATTGTAGTAACAAGGTGCATTGATAACCTTATAGTTTTTAGCAAACTATCAGCTATCAACGGATTTGAATTCTCTTTACCAGTAGCCGTTTGCTCTGGAGTAGCCAATGCTTTAGTGCAATACTATGGTGCATTGATTACCATACAGTTTTTGGTAAACTGTCAACCATAAACGGATTTGAGAAGTCTTTACCAAAGCCGTTTGCTTTGGACTAGCCAGTCCTTATGCCTATTAAGCATGGTGAACTGATAACCATTTGTTATGTGGTGGTTAGCCAACACCCAAACCCTTCTCACTTCCATAATAGTCTACAATTTCCAAAAACATGCCCACTGCTACTGATAACTTCATCACTTTCTAATCCCAGCTTGCTTCTCAATCATCTTCAAAAGTTTATAGCAAACTTCATTCATTTTTCCATCTAGAAGCTTCATTTTCAGCATCACTTGGCAAGCTTCTTTTGACAATGGATACTTTCTATCCGCTAACATATAGATTGTGCATGCCTCCAAAGTTAAACAATGCACCTCACACTTATCATAATACCTCCAACTAACAATCTTTTGTTGAAGTGGTAAGCTCCAAATAGCATTTTCAACGAGAAGTGGATCAAACATAGTCCTGAGATCACTCCAAAGCACTCTGTCATAAGCATCTTCAGGCCTATTTGTTCCATACTTCTGCATTACCAACCTGTACAGCTCTATAAGATCCTCTCTTGTGAAGTCTTTAATCATAGCTCCAAAGCTCATGTAGACAGTATTATTATCTGATAAACACTTCTTTGACCTTGCTGAAATATCTTCTAATTTGCCACACTATTAGATTTTGTAGTCAAGGGAGTAGGATTCATAGCTTCTACTGATTCCTCTTTATCAGTTTCTGAATCTTCTTGTGCACTCTTGTCAACATTTATACCCTTTCTAGCCTTTTGCTTCTTTCTTTTTCCTGTTCTTTTTACTGGCTCTTCTTCCTTTACTTCAGCAACTTTTTCTCCTATAGCTGGAACATCTTTATCATCAAACCTTTGTTTCTTTGAAGTCTTTGTCTGAAGCTCTTCTCCATATCTTTTCAATTTTGCCTTTGTAGCTTCAAGATTTATAGGAACAAAAGTATCAATCTGCTGAACTAACTTATCAAACTCTTCTTTAATCTCTTCAAACTTCAACTTCTTTAACTGAGAAAGCTTCCAAGTTCCTTGATTCTTAAGATAGTTTGACATATAGATTCTTAACTGTGACTGAGTCATGGGTTTGTTTCTCTTTGCCTTAGCTCTTTCCTCTACAAAGTGTTTCTTTCTTTGATTCACCATATCTACCATTCTTTTTGCAAAATCTTGTTCAGGCAAATCCTTTCCCAACACATCTTTTGTCAACTCTGCATTTGCTTCTAGCTTGGCTTAATAGCATTAGTCTTTTCAGTTATAAAAATTGAGCTTCAAATTGAACTTGAGCTTTTCTTTTCTTTTGTTGTTCTGATAAAGCTTCCTCTTCTGCCATTCTTTTAGCTACCATTTTTATCTAAATGAATCTGCTTATGGCAAATTCTACTACTGAGGCAGAATATGTTGCAGCTGCTCATTGCTGTGGGCAAGTACTATGGATACAAAACCAAATGATGGATTATGGCTTTAACTTCATGAACACCAAAATCCATATTGACAATGAGAGCACCATATGTGTTGTCAAGAATCCAGTTTATCACTCAAGAACCAAGCACATTGAGATTCGACATCACTTCATAAGGGATTGTTATGAGAAGAGATTGATAGATGTTCTCAAGATTCACACTGACTCAAATGTTGCAGACCTTCTCACCAAAGGATTTGATGTTACCAGGTTTAACTTTTTAGTGGTCAGCATTGGAATGTTAAATCTGTAGTTACATTTGAGGGGAGGTTAAATTGTACAGTTTGTAAAGACTAGTAACTACTTCTAGTTTACATTAATACTGCTAGGGTATTAATGCTGGTAGTTCGGATTTAGTTAGTTCAAGTTCATGGTATATTGTAGCATTTTTCTTGTTTTTGCACTAACTTTTCAGGATAAGCATGGATTTGAGGATGGATAGATGCAGTGTTGGCAAATTCTACTCATATATGGTCTGTAAGTACTAAGTATTAGAGTTAATTCTGGTAGTCTACAAGTTAATTCTGGTGGACTACTTGTTAATTATGTGGACTTAAAGTTAATTCTGGTAGTCTATAAGTTAATGCTCGTAGTCTATATGTTAATTCTAGTAGACTATATTAGTACTGGTAGACTAATTTTAATACTGGTAGATGACCGTTGGTACTGGTGAGGGAAAATTAACTTTTCTTATTTTAAATATTACAGTTATAGATTTTTACGACGCGTACTTCTAACATGGGTTTTCTATTTGGATTTCTGCACTTTTTTTAATAAAATATCTTTCTTTACTCTAAAGAAACTTCTTTTACACACGGTCTAATAAGAAACCTTGTTATTCATCGATAAAAACTCAATTCCCTCTCTCTATCAGCACTTAGTAATTCACTCGAATCAAACCCAAGATTAGAATTTACATTCTTACGATTTCTGTTCATCAACAAGTCCCTATGGCCAACCTAAAGTACTCAGACAAGCATAATATGGTCACTTTCCTGAAGAAACCAAATGAAAGTGTTGGTTTCACTAAGGTAGTAGATTTCCTTAAAGGTACATCTGTCAGGTATGCCTTAACTCATAATCCTACTATCTATGACTCCTTAGTCAAACAGTTCTTGCAAACCGCCACAATCAGAACACTTGCTAATGAGACTCAACAATTAATAGCATCTATAGACTCTAAAGAGTATACTATTACTGAGGCATTTGTCAGAAGTAAACTTCAATTGGCAGATGCAACAGGAATACATAATTTATCTGATGCTAAAATATATGTTGGATTAGCCACATTGAGGAATGTTACTGAGGGTAAATTAACTTTTTGGAAAAGGAATTTTACACCCCAATGGAAATTTCTAATCCATCATATTTTACACTGCTTAAGCCCTAAGTCTGGTGGATGGGATCAATTTGGTAGTACTATTGCTACTGCATTAATCTGTCTATCTAGCAATAGGGTTTATAATTTTTCTAAAATGATTTTTGATGGGATGGTTCATAACATAGAGAGTAATACAAAATTTTTAATGTATCCAAGGTTTTTACAAATTATTTTGGATATTACAACTGAAAATAAAGGAAGGTATTTAGCCCCCACTTTGACCAAAAAGATTTTTGCAAACATGAAAAGGGGTTATGCAGGGGATTTTGTACCATTGCTGCCTGCTATGTTGGCAGGGGCAGCTGTGGATCAAGGTGAAGGCTCAGCACAACCAGCTGAACCCCATCACACACCTGTTGATCCAATATCATCCACATCCCAACCACCTATTCCATCACCACCTCATCCATCACCACCACCTCATTCACCACATCAATCACCACCTTTTTCACCACCTCATTACTCACCACCTAGGTCCTATAAAGCACCTCTCCCTAAAGGTAATACATCAGGAAGTGCTGAGGACAGTATGCAACTTAAAGAATTGATGGATATTGTACCTAGGTTGGTGACCAGGATTGAAACTTTGGAGACAAAGCTGCAACAGACAAAGACAACTTATGGAAAGGCAATTCTTACCTTGGTTAAAAGGGTAAAGATTCTGGAAAAGGCATTAAAAACAAAGACCCAGAAAGTGGTGATATCTGAATCAGAGGGTGAAGAACCAGAGGATCAGGGGAGGATAATTCAGGATATTGATGATGATCCTCTAGTTTCTTTGGTAAGAGAATCCATAAGAATGAATGAGAAGTCAACAGATTTTGTTACTCCTACAAAAGCTTCAGGGGAGGCTCAAGAAGAAGATGTCAGTCCTACAATCTTAGAGGCAGCCAAAACATTGTCAAAGGTTGCTTCTCAGGGTGTTAGCAAGGTAAAATCAATTAATAAGGGCAAGAGATATAGGAGGAGAGCAAGGTCAGTGGCAAAGAATATTAATACTGGATTGGATGCTGAAGAAGAGATTAATACTGGGAGAGTTGAGATTAATACTGGTATTGAAGAGG
>BQNB010105481.1:0-18971 GCA_026074375.1 Tanacetum coccineum
ATCCTTCTCATCTAATCCACTCGGCCTAGACGACTTCCCTGTCAAAACATTGCCTTACAGTAAATACTAAATAACAACAGCGATTTAAAGAATAGAAATTGTCATTTAAGTATTAAATGAACCTTTTGATTTCTTTTTGGTTTTTGATTTCTCTTTAATTTGTAAACGCCTCTTGTGCAGTTCCTATCGACGAAAACAATAACAAATATCAATCAAGTTCAAAAACAAGAAAATGGCGACTGCTTTCAGAAAGACCTTCGGCAAACGTATTTAAAACACATAAAGCATAAAGTAAAATAAAATGTTATATACAAGATAACTGCTTTTCATATAATCAGATGAATGAACAAATCATAAGATGTAAATAAATAAGCTGACCTGGAATTTGGAAAGACGAGCTTGAGAGACAGAAGATGAGGAAGATGGTTTTAGTTTAGGATTTAAGGAAGCAGCAACAGATGCGATTGCTGTTTCTTTCCTCTTGTCATCTTCATCATCCATTTTCAATGTCTACCCGAACTACCTCATGATCCCTGTGACCCTGTTTTCTGTTTCTTATTTTGAGCTGAGTTACAGAATCGGTCCCTCTACTTTTGTCAATATGCAATTTACAACCGACTAAGTTAGGGATGACCACGATACAGAACCGGTACCGAAGTGGTGGTACCGGAACCTTAGTATCTATCCGGTTCTTCCTGTTTTTTATTAAATCAATTTTTTTTCCAGATTTCATGCTAATAACTTTCCGTGACAACAAACACACATTTAAACACAATACCTATGCTTGCTAATGTAATGTATCAATTACATCAACATCGATTAACGCAGTACACATACCAATATATGAGAATTAGATATAATAATGATTGTATATGCATATGTAAAAAAAAGAATGTAAACTGACAAGGGTATGTCAAAAAAAATAAATTAAACACACCTTCATTTTTTTTTCAATGATAATGACTAAGATAATCTAAAGATGTAAATTTGATGATTTGAGTTATTAATAATAGGTTAGCATTTAATTTTTGAAAGAGTTTGTGAAGTATATACGAGGCATGCAGACCCGTGCGTTGCACACGGCTTGTGTCAATTTTTTTGCATGGTGTGCGTATAATGGTCGCTTGCATAGTGATTTTGTTAAATGTTTATCCCTTTGTTTGATGGGTTATTACCCATACAATTGTAGTGGGGTATTTGAGTTTGACGTGAACGTTTGATCACTGTATAAAACTGCCGTAAGATTTGCGATAGCTAAGTTGAGCACTTCAATTTAACCGGTGTGAATTAGTTAACTGTAACTGGGGATTTTCCAACTTTTTTTAAAACCACGTAATGTATTTCGTGACGATCCACACTAAGTTCCATTTAGAGAATGTTCAGTGCAAATGTGTCGTTGTAATGGTCGTTTGCGCAAAACTAACCATTAGGTCCGCAGGTTGTTAGCGAAAGGTGTAATGGTTGATTGAGTTTATAGTTTCGGAATTGGATGTGTAATGTTTAGTTGTCTAGCGCGTGAGTTATTTAATAAATAAGATATTTTTTAGTTTAAATATCATAGTGATCTTGTATGAAGGTGTTAATAGTACGGAATTTATTTTCGACGGAGTATTGTAAGTTCAATTCACAGAAGGGTAAGCATGAGATTATATCTCTGTTGACGTGAATGGTATTTTTTTAAACGGCACTCCTAATTTCTCCCAATATTTTCTTTTTTTGTATCTAATTGTTGATTGTGTATGGCTTCTGTGAGTTGGGGAGGTGCAAGTATGCTGATGCATGTAATTGAAACATGACGCGTAATGTTTAGGTAAATAGGTACGGGTTGTGTCTAATTGTTGATTGTGTAATGTTTCTGTGAAATAATCTTCAAGATCGTTATGTTGTTAAAAGGGAAATGCTTAAGTTTTCAGATAATCATACATTATACACATATTGATATAAAATAAGATATATTTACACCACATATTTACATCACATATTTTGTACTTTACATCACATGTTAAAAAAAAGAATTGAAACTTTCAAGAACATCTTTTATATTTACACAGATGGTGCATTAGTCTTTTATTGAGTAATATATATGTTTAGTACTTTAACCACAACTTGTAGCTATATGTTATCGACTTCTGTGTTTCCAAAAATATATACTATACTATATCAAAATGATGAGTCTGGGCATCAATAATATATTTACACCACATATTTACATCACATATTTGAGAGCCAGACTCATCGAGCTTGATGGACCCAACAGGTCTTTAACATCACATATTTATTCACAATAACCAAAATGATCTTTCTGTGAAAGGTATATTCTTTCAATTTGTTAACACTATATCTAACCACTAAGCAGATCATGTACCTTCCAATCAACAAATCAACATAAGTGCGGTGCTTTGCATTATCAAAGGCTCTTAATTTGACATCATGCCACCTAAATGATCAAAGAATAATTTAAATCAAATTCAAAATTACATGAAACATAATCTTTAATTTAGAGAAGAAATAATCATGAAAACATACCTTTCAGTTCAACGCTTTTCAACGGCTTGAACCAACGCTTCCACCTCAGAAACCAAAAACGGTCGACGAATCCTACATTGTGCAACTTCATATCGCTTGCATTTTCTCATAGGAACCACAAACACGGCTGGTCGGGTTTGGTGCCCGAGTTCAAACTTGTGAATAAAACAGTTAAAACTGGTCTAATCTAATTAAGTTATACCTCAAAGAGCTGTCGATTCACACTTTACCCTCCCATAGTTAGGAGATCATATAGTTTTTTATACGCGTGAAATAGAGTTTCAGTTCCACAAAGCATAAACAAAAGACAACACCAAAATATTATAACAAACTTTTTTAATAATCCAACTCTCACAGACTTAGGCTTACAAAAACGACATAATCTTATGAAGAATTTGTTTTCAGATCAAAGATCCCAATACAAAATATAAAAAGATAACCAACCACCTATTCTGCCCCAATACTTCTTCCTTCTTCTCAATGAGCTTCTCAATCAAAACTTCCGCGTCTTGAAGCCCTGGCACTTTCTTCTTCAACAATGATACAGCCAAATAGCAGGAAACAAAAAACCAACGCCAATTCTTATAATAACTGACTTTTTGTGATATTCAGTTCTGCATTCTCAATCTTTCCTTATGTTGATCTCCCACAATTCAGATACTTGTTTAACATTAGCACAATTTCTATCTTTAAGGCTTACAATCTACATTTCTACTGTGTCTGTAATAGCTTTACATAGTACTTCCCTAGGTCGGTAAGTGTCTTGAAATTACCTCAAATTCCTTTCCCCTCAAACATAGTAAATTGTGGTTGTAAGCCTGTAAGTATCAAGTTTTTGACGACAATAAAAATGTTTAATGTAATTATATGGTTTTGAAACATGGCATCGATGTAATTCAATCAGGTGATCACATTTCTTTCTTTGACTTTAAAGTCAAACCACTTTCCTAACTCACTAACTTTACCTATTTAGATATACCTAGTTTCAGGCCCATTTTACTCATTCTTGCCATTTTCAATAAGATTTTTATGTTGCTAAGAACTGACAACACAACAAAATTTAGTTAACGCTAAAAACCAATCTACATACACATGGATTAACACAACACTTGAACTTGTCAAGGACCTGAGGTGTGTTTACGGTTTCTGTATTGCTATCTACCTTCTCTGACTAAATCAACATGCAATATCTATACCTGTAAAAAATTTGAAGAAATTAGACTCTACTTTTTTCTACATTACTAAATAATGAGGAACTTAAAATAGTAACTCTAATAACAACAATAGCAAGATAGAAAGCCAGACCTGACATTTAAATGATTAATCAACAAAACTTGAGCATATTACATTGTTAAGCACCTAAGGACATCACCAAAGCCGCAACTAAATAAATAAATTAAATTCCTTGAAAGTGCTAATAGATAGACTAAATACTAATCATATCATGCTATTCAGTATCTTCAAGCTAAGAATTGTTACAATACATTGTAGTTGAGAACTGACCTGATGGGTTTTAAACACATAATTACACACATCTAACACCTTATTTTCATTGGATATTCATAGGTCAAATGCAAGCTCACGTTTATTTTCTCAACGCTATATAACCAACTCCTGTTACACATCCTACGGAAAAATCATGCTTCCAGTAATTTGTACACAACACGTATTTAAGCAATTTGCTCTACCCAAACACGAAGTAATTAAGGGGTTGTTTGGAAATGCATATCAACTTACTGGTTTTGGGTTTCAATCTAGACAAAACCTAATGTTATTCACCATCTAATACATAAATTAAAAGTGTACCTTCAAACTTTTCTCCTACAAAATTTAAAAGATGAACACATTTTTTTGTAACTTCTAATCATAACCAATAAACCCTTTAATCAAAATCAGTTTTTTTGTTTACGTGCGTGTGGGCCGCTATAACTATCCAAGAATATACTCGAAATGACAATACGTGATTGCTTACCTTGAAAGTTGGTTTGAATCAGTTAAGCAAAACCAGCAGATTACGGGCAACACCTTCTCACCGATAAATCTTTGCCTTAATGATTAATATGAGTGTATCCTTCGCGGGTCATCTAAGACTGATTGCAAGGAAAATGGGCGTAGGTTTTTCCCTTAGTAGATCTGTCTCCTGTATCAAAACAAACAACGGATTCAGTCATACTAACAAACTTATCATACTACCTAACCAGAAAACAATGATGTAGTTACTTACTTTTTTGATGTCTTTATCATCTCCCCCCTCATGGTTCCTAAGCTTCAGAGCGAGGACCATACACTTTTGTTGGCTACATTTACAGGTGTGGAAAGCGTAGGTTAAAAATGAATATAAAGATCATATTTCAATAGAATGAAATGACATTTTAATCATTGTACATGTTTTGTTGACAACTAATGTAATATGCAACCAAGTAACTATGTATACAGCAACCGGGTATTCACAAAACCACCATGTATCAGCTAGCAGGCTTGTGATGGTGGTGGGCTGGTGATGTTGTTGCACCACCAGGTATAATTTTCATTAAGGGTTTAGGAGCTTTAATACCTATTAAAGAAAAGAATGACTCATAATGAAACTTACCAATTTATTGGTCATTGTTTGGCCTTGAGATGCTACAATTGCAACCAGTAATATGCAGCATGGATTCCAGGCGTAAGAATCATAAAGCTTGGTAGGGTGTTCATTGAATTTTACATTATTGTTACGTAGGATCATCACTTTCTTAACCTTTAGCCTCTGCTTTTAATCACGCAATACGGTCTTCTCAGTTTATACATGTCATGTAAATTAACATCATGTCACATAACCATACCAAACATGAAAAAGAAAATATGGAGACATTACATTACACAAATTATATAAAAAGACAACACTATAATTCTTAATTTGGAACTCACAGCCAAGCTGGCTTGATCATCAGCTTCAGAGTTTTTTCTATCTTCCAAATGAACCCACAAAAGTTAGATAAACAAACTTGATTTACATGTTTGTCTATCCAAGGGGTATTCAGATAGATAATTTAAGGATCAACAAAAGAAATGTTGTACATTACTAAATGAAGAGATGATGGGAATATGTACCTTTTCAACATGACATATCTTGAAAGATACAAACTTCTCCTTAAGGGCATTCACCACTGGAACCGCGAGCAATTGAAACACAATCTCCATTAGAGCACTTTGGCATTTGTAGCAGTCAAGTCACAACCTGCAAAAAAATTATCAAAAAAAAAAATTAACAAAACACCTCAATTATGACTTAACCCTAATTTCAAAATCAAAATCAAATTGAAAACAAAAACCTGCAAACACAAAGTAACCTGCAAAAAATTATCCCAAAAAACCAAATTAACAAAACCCTCAATTTTCACATAAACCATAATTTCAAAATAAAAAAGAAATTGAAATCAAAAACATGAAATCCCACACAAAGTTTATAGGAATAAGCCTTACCTCAAAACTCACACAAAGCTTCAGGAAATCTGTATGTGTGTCTTTAATTTTAGTTGTTTGAAGTTGCAAAATTGAGATGGTTTGTCTTCTGAAACTCCTGTAACCATAGCAACCCTTGACATTCAAGCCTGGACAATTTAATCAGAGGGGCTTAATGGATGCATAATTAATGTCGAACACAGGAGTCTTGTTTGTATGCAGCAGGGTTTTGTACATATGGCTGTGTGGGTAATACAAATCATTTAAAGATACAGCCCCAATAAATTTAGGGGCTCAATCTTTTAGTATAATAGATTACTTGCTTACACGCCTAATAAATATGCAATACGGACTAATACTTAAAGAGAAAGATGATATTAGAACCGTTCTATTAATTGCACGCCTAAATACATGTTCATTATGACATGCTATTTGTTTCGTGAAAAACTTGATTTTTGTGAAAATTAATCATACTCTAAACTATGAAACTTGATTTCAAGATTAATTAAAAACTGGACATTATGAATTATTGAGAAGTACGGCTCATCCACTAGAACAAACTATAAGAGAAGTTTAAGGCGGACATTCCTAAAGAATCCAGGTTTTTAATAAGCTTTGTGCTGCCTTGGTTCTCTGGTTCTTTGTGCGTTCGATTGGAGTTATCGTGAACCAATGTATTACTACAATGTCAACTATAAAAGTTTTTAAAACAAGTGCTACAAAGTTGTTTTGCATGCTTCTTGTACACGATTTTTGTCACATATTTTGTAAAATTTATATGTATACCCCTAGTGAAGTTTTAAGTCTATGCCAGCCAAATTAAGAACACGTGCATTTGGATTGTCTTCTCTGGTCAGACCTCAGGCCCTTTCCAACCCATGGCGAATTTTTTCCATTGGTCAGACCTTTGTCAATTTTTGCACGTTCTCTTTTGGTCGACTTAAATCGAGTTACCTGGTCAGACCTCGGACCCGAGGCATAAGATGAGACAAAACATGTACATGACATTACTATATGATTTACTAAAGTCATGTGTCTCATAAATCTAAGAGTTGCATTAACAATGCAATTAACGCTCGTCGCTTACCTCTTGCCCCACTTGTTTATACGCTGGTCAGACCTCCGGTAATAAGTGGGAGGTCAAGTTGGATCTTAGTCTTATTAGTAATTAATTGGGTAGTTAATTCTTTTAAGAATTTAATTATCGAAAATACTAAAATTGAACTTTCTATGTTCTGATCAATTGTGTTATTGCAACATAATTCGTAAACGAAAGTTTGTTTTCTCAAAAGACAAACATAGTCTCTTTTCCTGGTTAGAAGAGTGAGACTTACTCCTATCTCTTCTCCTTGCTTGACAATACAAAGATAGGATTACAATTGAAATTTTCTCATTATATTTAAACTCACTTATAATTTTTCATTACCCTTTTTCGGTTATGAAACCTTTGAAAGATAAAATATTTTATGTAACTTGAGTACATTTTTGTCTATAGCTACCAAAATAATAACATCTTGCACTTGTCAAGACGATGTATGAGTTTTAAATGTTAATAAGAGGAATTCTCAATAAACCGGAATGAGTAAAGAAAATTGCTAGAGGTCTTATAGGTAAATTTTCTTGGACTCATATCATTCCTTATAGTGCTAAACACCCTTGTGAATGGGCATACCGATTAAGGAGGAATTGCATGCTAAAATGTTCAAGTTAATAAAAGCATGAATGGCTAGTCCCTCATCTACATAAGCAGAACTTCATATACTTTGTTCAATACCTAAGTACGTTGCTACTTGTAGGCATTCTAAGAGAGTAGGAAAGTAAATAAATCGCTATTTGCTTTCTACTGGTGATGTAACACTTACAATGTTAACAAATCTAGTGGGAGCTTTGCGTTTTATTACTGAAAAGACATTCATGTAATGTTGTTAAATTCAGTGGGAGCTACAAGCTTTATCTCCTAGTTAGTTACCCATATTATTTCTTGTTTGCTTTGAAATAATTCATTACTTTCCAAATATGAACAACCATAGTTTAAAACAAAATTGCATTTTATTTTATTAGATAACAAGTTGCCTTTCTGATGTTGCTTTTCGAATCGTTATCTATAGAATAATAATCCACAATTCCTTATTAAACCACGTGGTTCTAAATCTACTTGTAATATCTATGACACTATCATATTGTTTATACAATCGATCGCTTATCGTAAATAATGTTTTACCGTACACAAGTGGGAGAAATCTAAAGTGTGTGCAAGAAACAACATATAACAATATGATTATTGGTTTCTCTTTACCGGAAGGTAAGAAAGCTAATAAATCTACTAGGACTTAAACACACAAGATGTTTGTTGCCCTATTACATTTAAATGTCAAGATATAATATTAAGCTACTTCAACTAATTGACTACATGTTTTAGTCAATATAATTATGGTTAAATTATGTAATCATAATTATGAAGTATTAAATTAACTTGAATTTACTATTAAACTCAAGAGTTTGCGTTTATAATTACTTTAGTTAGTATAATTATGTTTGCTTATTGAGACATAATTATAAAGTCCTTGATTTTATCAATGACTTGTAACATGAAGTAAGTAGTAAAATTGTTATGTCTTATAGTTAACACATAAACAATAAGGTCCTTGAATTATTCAAAGACTTGTAACGTATACTTGACATGTTCTGTTTTCTTGAAACACATGAACATAGAGTTATTGTACTATTCAAAGAAATATACGTTATAGCATGCACTTGATTTTAAAATACTTTGTATTCAAATTGGCTCGACCCAATTGACAAGTATTTAATCCAAATAGAATTAAATTATCTAAGGAATTCTGATGTAGTCTCACAATTCTAATACTCATAGAATACCACATTATTATGGTATGTCTAATGTGTTGAAACAAACTGTATTCATATCGTCTGATTTTTGATAACTTTAATTGCTCTACCTCCAAAATCTATCAAGGTTAGAAAATTGCATGTGTCATGTATACACTCAATATAGTTCCAACCTAGAAGGTATTCAAGACATTATTTATTCGTGGATTGGGATGAATCTTATTATGTCTTGATTAAAGTTCTAAAATTTGTTAATATCTTATGAAGCATATTATTAACAAGCCTGAGATGAGAATTGTAAAATATGTTTTGTGTTTTCCAATTAAGAACAATTCATTGTTGCTTAAGTACTAAGTGATTAGAGAATTATCTCTACTTACCAAAGTAAGTGGGACACCCCGTGTTTTAGGGTTATTGACGTCGTTAATAAATTCACTATGTATTTTTAGTATTGGACGCGTTTGCTTTAAATCGTAATCGTTAAGTTAAATCGCGTAAGCTAAAAACTATCGTTCAATGTAATCGGGCATAAAACAATTAAATGTTTACATCAAACAAGTGTTAAGTAATTATTTTGAGGATAATTATTAACATTGTCTATTTATTTTTATTGGTTACGTAAATTTATTAAGTTTCGCGATAAAGTACGTTTATGCCCCCTTTTGTTATCAAATCACTAGATATTTTACCAATACATTCCTTATACCATGGGGATAATCCCTACTTTTGCATGACAAGGGAACACTTCCATTTATTAGTTAGTAGATGTACAAATAAGTTAGTAAGACTAACTAGTCAATTCCCCCTTTTGTGCTCCTTTTTGAACCGTCCCCCCCCCCCCCTTAACCTTAGTCTTTATGGTCTTTGTTATTTGCTAGTTATAAAGGCATATATACTTGCACTTAACAAAGAATAAACACATACATCACTACACTTGGTAAAAATCAAAGCATATTTCTCTCCACCTCACTACAAACCCCACGTCCCAAAATCTTTCCCAAGAACAAGCCATATAATCTTTTATTAACATATTTACATACACTTATACATCATATCTAAGATACCTCTAAGTGCATTTAAGGATATGATTAAACCTTTAAAAGTGTTGAAGAATAAAAAGGAAGCTAGGGTTTCTAAGCTTGGAAAACTTGGAATTAATATCTAAACAAGGGTTTATATATTATTAAGCATCACATTACATCATATTAAGGTTATCTAACACCCTTATCTTTTCATTTCATGAGTTTATATATATATATGATGTTCTATGTAGCAAAAATCACCATCTAGGACTTTTAAACATGTAAAAAGAGTTTTTACTTGTGATTATGATTTTGTACACTTATACACATGTTATGTTGATGGTAATATCATGTTAAAATGAGGTTATAAGTGTTGTACAATCTTGGTTTAAGAATAAAAAGTTCAAGTATAAACTTGTAGTTAAAAGTTACTTAAGGAAAGTTTATGTTTTCAGGTGATGTTAATGACTTGTAAATCTTGTTATCATGGACTTATGTGGACAAATAATGGACCTATGGACACAAATATATGTATGGCATATGATATAAGGACTTGTGTAAGACTTGTGGTAATTTACTAAGTAGAAAAGTATATGAAAACAAGCTTATATAATTAACTATAAACAAGATACAAAGGGGCGGTTTTGATTCGTGTATGGTGACAGCCCTATCATGTTTTGTAAATATAGTATGCCTCATGATGATTCCAAAAAGTTAAGAAACTCGAAAAACGGATTAATAACGAAAAAGATACGATAAAAACACGATTTACGTTAATACCGGTTTTATAAAATAAACTTTATAAAAGCGAGTTATAAAATACTTCTAAAACAGAAAGTTTAGTATTTTTCATAGATTGTACATACTTTTAAGATTTCAAAATGATAAGAATCGTAATTTTTCAATAAATAACGAAAGAGTTATGAATTTCGCAAGTTTACGATAATTAACACTTATATAAAATAATTTTTATAAAAGTTACTGTTCATGACAGAAACATTTATTTTTTTAAACTCATAATAAATAGTACTTTTCAATCGCGGAACATGCTCGAAATAAAAATTACTAAAAATGGAGCTAAAACGAATAAAATACGACGTTTACGATAATTAAAGTTTATAAAAGTAATTTTATAAACTATGAACAGTAAAAATTACTGTTCATCAGCAGACCCCAATTTATAAAAATGTGATAATTTAATAAAGAAGACGTGCTCGAAGGAATCGCTAAAATCGGGATTAAAACAAATAAGTTGTTGCATTTACGGGTTTTACGACAATTAAGTTTATAAAATGTCATGAACAGTAAAGTACTGTTCATCAGAAGGCTATAAAATATAAAAATGTAATATTTTGATATATCGTCTTAATACGAAGACGTGGACATAAGAAACGCGAGAAACGGGTTTAAATCGGGAAAGTTATGCTAGTTTTTCTAAAATGATAATTATAAACGTTTTCGCTTTATAACAATGATTTATAAATTACAAATAGATGCTAATGAGCTATATAGGATTATGTACGATATTAGTTATCGAAGTGCATAGTACTTATACGACCTATGTTTGATTAGGTTGCCTTCGGATTCGTCCGTGACTCGTTATTTCACTTACTCGATTATTACTCATTCACTTCACTACTGAGGTGAGTTCATAGCCCCATGTTTTACTGGTCCCTCTTATTTCATTTTTTTTTTTTTTTTTTTTAACTCCCCGTTTATGTTTTCTTTTTTTTTTTTTTTTTTTTTCTATGTTTTTTAAATATATTTTTGGGGTAAGAACATGCTTTGTTTTACAATTGGACGCAAGTAACTTTGAAATGCTTACTGTTTTGGATATTACATACCATGCAATACTTACTGTTTTGGATATTGTATACTATGCAATACTTACTGTTTTGGATATTGCATACCATGCAATACTTACTATTTTGGATATTGTATACCATGCAATACTTACTGTTTTGAATATTGTATACCATGCAGTACTCTACTGCTTGATGACGTCGTGGATTTTAGGGTTAACCCTCCTTTGATGTTACACTGAAGGTTGGTAATCATCTTCTAAAGGATTTTGTGTGAGCAAAATTCTGGATCTATGCCTCGAATATCAGAAAGTTTCCAAGCAATTACTTGTTTTCGGTTTTTTAGAACGTTAATGAGTGAGGTCTTTTCTTCTTGGCTCAAATCTTTTGAAATTATGACTGGAAGCTTGTTATTTTCCTCTAAAAACGCATACTCGAGATGCGGAGGTAACTCTTTAAGTTCGACTTCGGGAAGTTCATCTTTTGGTTCGAGTGAAGACTTCTTTGGTTCAACAACTTTAAGATCTTTTTGAATTCCGGGTGAGTAATCTCCTTGGTTTGGTGGAGGTAATGAACCACTGTTGAGAAGTGCTTCAAGAATGAGAATGTCACCCTCGGGATCATAGTACGTAGCATTGAAAACTGGCAAAACTAGTTCATCATCGATTGCTATAAAAGCATCGGCTTCCTCAAAGAGTAGAAAATCGCTTTCATCAAAAGGAGTAAGTGTCGGAGATGAAGTAGAAACAATCGGATCGTAGTACGGAGAAGGATTGTTGTAAGCAATGGAATCGGAAAATCCAAGTACTTCTTGTGAATAAATTTCACAAGCAGCATCGATTAGATCAACTTTCTTCAACGATTCGAGATTGTTGTATGAAATGGAAGGTGCATCACCACATTTAAGGGTTAAAGATTGATCATCATTCCTAAGAGTAATCTCTCCTTCGTAAACATCGATTAAAGCATGAGCCGTCCTAAGAAAGGGTCGCCCGAGTATCAACGGTACTCGAGGATCGGCTATAAAATCAAGAACAACGAAATCGGCGGGAAAGTAAAACTTTCCTACTTTGACAAAAACATTTTCGGCGACACCGGTTGGTTTGGAAATTGTACGATCGGCTAATTCTAAAACCATTTTTGTTTCGGTAAGACCTGGAAATCCAAGCTTTTTCCAAATGGAAAGAGGCATGAGATTAATGCTAGCCCCTAAATCGGCAAGGGCTAGATAATTATCAAATTCTGAAAAATCACAAGGAATTAGAAATTGACCAAGGTCACCTAGCTTTTCCATAAGCTTTTTTAGGACAACCGCACTACAATTTTCATTCAACGGTGTTTTGGTCAATTCGATCAACTTGTCTTTGTTATTTAACATCTTTTTAAACATTGACGCAAACTTTGGCATATGGATGAGAGCATCCGCAAAACTAAGCTCAAAATGAAGGTTTCGAAAGATTTCCATAAACTTTGAAGAAAGAATGTCATCTTTTTCACGAATCTTTTGTTTGTTGAGTCTCGACGGGTAAGGCAAATTAGGTTTGGCTTTGTTAGCAACGAAAGAAGGTTCTTCGATTGGTTCTTTGTCTTTGGTTTGTTCTTGGACCAATGGAGGAGGTTGGATGTCTTCGGTGCTCGGTAGCTCCGTATCCTTTGTCACCTCACTTTCCTTTTCCACCACCGGCGGTGGAATCGGAGGTCCATCGTATGAAACACCACTACGAGTCGTAATTGCCTTGGCTTCATTCCTAGGATTTGGAATGGTATTGCTTGGTAAAGTACTTGAACTTGAAGGTTGGTTGGTGTGATAGCTTTGCATGAAACTGAGCATCATTTTAACGACAATCGTTTTCAGCCTCCCCGGCAGCGGCGCCAAAAATTGATTCGTCAATAATATATATATAAAATATATAAGCAAACACTCAACCAATTACCTTTGCACAAGGAATGGTCAAAAGTTCACCAAAATAAAATATATATGTAGCCGGAAGTATGATTCCCGGGTCGTTTTGTCCCAACGAGGCTTAAATGGAAAATCGAATGACGGATTGATGATTGATATTTGAATATGACAAAGGTATGATTGGTTTTCTATTTCTACAAGTTAAATATGCAAAAAAGATTAAATAAAACCTAAAAATGAAAGCTATATAACTTAAATCCTAAAACGGGCACGAAAAACGAGGGCTAAAAACCTAAATTTTGCAAATTAAACCCTAGAACAAATTTAAAAGCTAAAATAGATTCTAAATGACAAATAGCGAAGTTTAAAAAAAACTAGACTAAAAACGGAGGTCGTTTGACCAAAAAACGAGACAAGACAAGAACGGGGACAAATCCCGTTCTTTAGAAAATGAATTTTTGAAAAATTAATCCTATAGAAACTTTTATATTTTTCCTACAAAATATATGAAAAAAAAAATTTTTAGAAAAAAGATTTATATTTTTCAGATAAATATTTTATTTTTTATGATTTTTTAAAGTTTTTAAAGAAAATAAATTATAAAAAATATTAAAAGTTTATAAAAAAATCTAAAAAAATTACACAAAATAGCTGAAATGACAAGGGTCCTAGGAAAAATAAGCTAGGTCGCACAGCTTATCAAATAAGCCCTCACAGCTTATAGGCTTAAAGGGTCAAAACCCCTTTAAATACCAAAGCGCCCAAGGGTCTAACAGAAAAGACCCAAGGGCGCAGCGGTAGTGTGTGTTGTGTTTATAAAGGGTGAGAGTGGTAGAGGTCGGGGGTTCGAGTCTTGCTCACCCCTGACTTCCCACTTTCCCCTTTTTTTTTGAAAAACTTATAAAATGAAAAAGCTAGAATAAATGAAAATAAGCAACTTTAAAACTTGGAATTCTTTTTGAAAAGCTATAATAAGCCCGGAAATAAGCTAAAAAGCCAACAGTGGCTTATAAACACAAAAGGGGTGTTTGGCTCTTTTTTTTGAAGCCTAATAAGCCAAGGAAGCCTTAAATAAGCTCAAACATATTTCAAACAATGCTTACTAAGCATGGTTAAGCAAAATTAGACTAAAAACAAAGGCCAAATAAGCTGGAAAAGCTAGAAAACTAAATTAAGCTTAAAAACACTTCACTAACTACACCTAAGCTTGAATAAGCTCAAATTAAGCTAAGATAAGCTAAGCTAAGGCTAAACTACACTAATAAGCATTCCTAAACATGAGTAAGCTAAAAAGACAGGAAAATAAGCTAAATAAGCTAAGTTACACAAAATGGGTCAAAACAGACAGCAATTCAGTCCCTGGGTGGCTTTTTGAGTGTAAAAATAAGTCACTTAAGGTGACTTTGGGGCTTAATGGCTTATGCCATTGAAAAGAGTGGCCAAAAGTCTATTTAGAAAAGCTTTTAAAAAGTATTTTAAAACAAGAATAAGCCCTTAAATAAGCTTGTGAAAAGCTGGCTTATGCTTAGTGTATGCTGAGTAAATCAGCATATACTAAGTATAAGGAGCTTTTTCAATCTTAAAAATAAGTGCTTAATTGGAACTGTACAAGCTTATGGCTTGTACTTTTGAAAACTAGGATCTAAGAGCTTTTCAAAAATGCTTTTTGAAAGGATTTTGAGAAACAAATAAGCTTTGAAAAAGCTTATTAAAGGGCTGTTTTGTCTGTTTTTACACTTAGCACAAAATAGGACAGGTTTGAAAATAAGCTCTAAAAAACTCAAAATAAGCTAAATTTCTTAAAAAGCTATCTAAACTAACTTAACATACCTAATGCAATAAGAAATAAGCAAAGCAATAAGCCACAAGCTCAAATAAGCTAATTTGAGCTAGTGAGCTTAAGGCTGTTTGCAAAACAGCCACAAGCCTACTCTTGGCTTAAAAATAAGACACCTAAAAGGTGTCTTAAGGTCTGGGCTTCCTAAAGCTTATTAAAGAGCTTATGGGCTCTCTAAAAATGTAGAAAGCTTAATGCTTACTACACAAATAAGCTGAGAAAGTTGGGCTTAAACTTGGGCTTTTGCACCAGGGCACAACAAAGCCAAACAGCCTACTAGGGGCTTATTCAGCTCAATTTTAAGCTGTCAAATGGCTTCTCAAGGGAATGAGGCTTATTAGAGCTCAAAGTATTCCTATGGGGCTTCTAAATTCAGCAGTCATCAAGGGGATTGAAAATCTTAAAGGCCAAAAAAAACTTGTGAAAATTGTTGTTTAAGTCAACAGCTGCTGACTTTATGCTTTCTATCAAAGAGCAAATGCTCACATGCAGGTTTGGCTACTCCTATTCTAAGATGATTAAACACTTAAACATACACAAATTATCATGAAAACTTGACTCATAGAGATTCAAACACACAACTTAATTAAATAAGCTTATGAGTCCACGGATTTAAGCACAAGTTATCCAAGCTAAGATTATAAATTTGGACACTTAAAAACTTAAACAAACTGCATTTACCCCCTGCTTTTAACTAGTTAAAGCTCACTTAAAAACAAAAAGCATGATATTACCCATTTTGACCCACAAAACCAGTTAACCCAAACACCCCTTAAGACTTGAAAATGGGTTTTTAAAGCTGATTAAGCTGGTTTTTAATGAACAAACCCTTAATCCCAGATGATTATTAGCATAATGGGAATATAGTGGGCTTATTGAAACAAAGAAATAAGCAGTTTGAATAAGTAAACAAGCAATGCTACAGTAGTAAAATACAGAAAATAGGAAAATAAGCTTACAAAGCTCCAAGTTTATGGCTGTTGGATTAAGCTTTCACTAAGCTTAATTTCAATTCCTATAGTCCCCCATGGGACTCTAAACCACAGCCATCCATTATTTACTGTGCTCCTTGCTTGTATTTGACAGAATATTATTTTGTGGTGACTTTTTTTTTTATTTTTATAACAATAAAGACAAGAACAATTAAAAATAGAACTTTGAACTTGAAACTTCACTTATATTAATAACTTGACACATTAGAATACTTAAAACACTGAAATTGGCTTAATGAAAATTCATACAATATAAAAACTTGAAAAAAAAAATAAAACTTGATAAAGAGATATATAAAAAGATGATCCATGCCCTAATGGGTTTACAAGCTATTTATACTAAAAAAACGAGCTAAGTCTAGGTCTTGGTCTTCTCCTTTTCTTGTGTGTGCTTCTTTGCTGAGATACAACAAGCCGTTTGTGCTTGTTTGTGTTTCTTTGTGTGAGTAATAAGCTCAAAAACCATTTGCAGCCATTGATTGAGTCTGTGTACTTTAGGATCATGATCCCCACCATTAATCTTGCTTGAAAGTGGTGAGGATTGCCACATTGGCAACCTTTCTTGGGTTAGGGTGTTAGTGGAGGGGGTGGAAATGGTTTACCTAGTTAATACATGGGGTGGCGTGTTTTGAAGGAGGAGAAAGTCACGGGTTTTGGGATTTGTTGTGGTTATGGCGGGAAAACTTGTTATAAACAGGTTAGGGGTGATAGGGTAATAGGTTTGGGAAAAATCACAATTGGTCCCTGAGAGATATACGTGTAGTGGCATCACACGTCCTTGTAGTGTTAAAACTTTAGGGGTTTGTCAATTTCAGTCCCTGAGTATTATAAGTCTAATTGCAAAGCTAGTCCTTGTGTGTTATAACTTAAAAGGGTTGGCAGAATTGCCCCCTTAAGTTATATTTCCCTAAAATTTCATTTCCACCCCTTGAGTCTTTTATCCTTTTCTTTTAACTTTGAGAATTGGCAAGTGTGGTCCCTCAAGTTGTCTTTTCTGCTCCCGTTTCTCGGAGTTGACTCTGACTTTGTCGGGGTTGACTTTGACTTTGACTGTTTGACTTTTCTGATGACTTTTTGACATGATTGAATTTTGGCTTCGATTAGGCTTTGTCTTCACACACTTTCCCATTCCGTGGTCAGTTTTGTCGTTTTTGGCTTTGTTTTTCGTCCTTTTGTTTGATATCCGTTTCCTGCACAATACAAATGCAAAACAAACATATATTTGGCAGTTTTTGTCTGTTTTTGGTCATTTAAGTCCGTTTTTAATGGAAAAAGGTATGTGTAATTAAGCACATACCAAAATCCCCCATACTAAGGTATTGCCGTGTCCTCACGCAATGTTATGAAGTAAACATTTACGAAAACTAAGAATCTCGATCCCCCTCGACTAATAACCTCGAAAAGTAGCTAAGTGTTCGTCAAGGGAAATAAAGAATCAATAGTTCCGACAAGTCCCGTTTTCACCATTTTTTTATCTATACACTAACTATCCCTAATATTTTTGGATTTTCCTTTTTCTTTTCTCGACTACCTGTTTGACTTCCTTTATTATATCAACATTGGGATCATAGAATGAGAAGCGCCCATAGAATGATCTACGGATGTCCGAATGGATAAATTCATCGTCCCCGATTTTTCACTAGTCCCAAGCTAAGCGTAAAAACGAAATCACCGTTAAGTACAAGTAAAGATGCTAACACTACTTATAACTATGACTTGTCAACTTTTGCTCCCGACAATTATTCAATTAAAGTGATTGTGCTTAATTTTAAGTTAAATTTAGATCGACAATTTTAGAAAGTAGCATAGTTTATGTGCATAACGATATTTCTAAAGAAATCTGGGGAAAAGACTAGATCACCCACCAACCAGCATATTCTCGATAGATCCCAGCCGAGTTCGACTTAGGTTATCAGGTTGAGACCCCACAGGAGAATGTTCGCAATGTAATAGCGGGATACTCCACCCTTTTAGGCCGAATTTCTTAGATTTACCGCTAAATAAACAATACTACTCAAAGCACGCAAACATCAAAAATTTAATGACTACAACATTATACTTGAGTTTAGAAAAAAAAATCTTAACCATTAAATTTTCATTTATTGTTATATACTATACTACCGTCATCATTTACATGACTACAACATCAGCTGTGAGCCGGCAAGATGCAGTAAACCTTTATCAGCCCACAGTTTTCATTATTCAATTATTTTATTTTTTCCATTTTTTTCATTTTTTTTTCATTTTTTTATATATATATTTTTTTATTATTTTTATTTTGCAACATATTTTCCGTAATAGAGAAAATTTCGTTTTAGAAACTCAAGTATAAAGCTGAACTAAGATGAATATTTTCGTTTCCGAAAGAGCTTCTTTTTAGAAAATGTCAGTTTAAAGTTAAAGCAAAATTGAGCACGTTTATTAGTCACGTTAAGAGCTTTTGGGAGAAAAAGCGACAAGTTATACCTATAAGCTTTTAAGATTTCCAAATAATCCTTGCTTAGCATCCTACTTGTAAACAACACTATCATTTCTCGTTCTTCGCAAATTTAAAATCCTTAGTAAAAGGATCCGCGAATGCTTAGCCTAATAAACTTTCGT